>PVJA010033214.1:0-23487 GCA_004027025.1 Myocastor coypus | reverse complement strand
TTTTTTTTTTTTTTTTTTTTTTTTTTTTTTTGAGACAGGGTCTTGCTATGCAGTTCAGGCTGGCCTTGAGCTCACTTCTGTAGCCCAGGCTGGTCTCGAACTCACAGCAATCCTCCTGCCTCAGCCTCCCAAGTTCTGGGATTACGGGCATGCGCCACCACACCCAGCAGTCCTACTGAGTTATATAGCTCCTTCCTAAGCAAGAGATAGGAACCAAAACTCTACACAGATAAAACTCAGCCTGCCAAGAATCAAAGACTTGAGAGGCAACATGAGACTCACTGATGTGCTCTTCAACAGGCCAGCACTACAAAGGGAAGAACAGAGAATTTTCCTCATGGCACCCATGCACACGCCAGGATTAGGTCACAGAGCCACCCAGCTAGTCCTGGATCCCTACCCAAGAAAAGAGGCCTGGGAGGAGTGGAGAATGCTGAGCTTTTGAAGGGACAATGAGGCCCAAGTATATCAGACTGCTTGCCCTTGTGGCTCTCCTCACAATAGGCCAGGCTTTTAAGTTATAGCCCCCAAGGAGAGGCCCACTATGCTCCTCCTAGCCGAGTGGTGGTGAGCCTACAGCACTGATGTCACAGCAGGTTGTATCATTGAAAGCTCTGTCATAGTGTTTTTCTTTTAATGTGTGAGGTTTGGTGTGGGGTTTTATTGTTGTTGTTTGGGGGGTGTTTTGACACTAAAACCTTAGTATTCAGACTTAACTGCAGTATTGATATTTTGAAATAAATAAGGGGGTTTAGAGTTTGCAGCCTGGGCAGTCTCTAAAAGATTCACCATCACTGCCCTAGTCTGTGTCCACCAGGAGGCGCTAGCAGAATTGGATCCTACTGGTCCATTTCCCTGACCCTCTGGAGATGGGCCTGTACCTCTCAAACATTGTGCCTCTACCAACTATGAAATGGATCAACAATGTCTTTTTTTTTTTTTTTTTAAGAAAAAAAGCAGAAATCTAGGAGCTCTATTTTAAACCAGAAGCAATGGTTTTGTTTAAATAAGGCAACATGGGTGGTCCCTTGAGTAGTCTTAACATAGAACTTCGGTGGCTCATTGAGATCAGAGAGTGACTTACACCAATTTTGGGGTTCTGTCTGTGCCTAGCATCTAGTGAGTGTTCAGATACAGGGCTTTGCAATATACAGCTTTGCTTTCCATTTTAATCTATCTTCTTACATTGTCTAACAATATGAGACTCTCTAAGAACTCCATTTTCCTCATCTTTATAATAAAGGAGGAAAATTAAGACAATTTTGGCAAGTCCTGTCAACTCCAACTTATGGGCAGCCTAAAACTGTCTCTACAAAATGATGAAAACTTAGGGAGTCAGAGCCTCAGGAAGCACTGGAGAATTCACAGGGAATTTCTGTCCAGCATCAAATTAGGTGTTCAACAATGGTTAGCAGAAACAAAAAAATTCTGGATTCTGGAATTGAGGGTCACCACACCCCCTGATGGCCAGGAGGGGTTGTGGAGCTCTTAAAACTGGAATCTGAGGGAAGGAGAAAAAGGAGCTAGAGGAGAAATGGGAGCAAAGTAGAGCACACTGGAGAGTTTCTGGGTAGTGTTGACGTCAGGGGAGGGAGCTGTCCTGGGGCCCTTTCTACTCTTATCGGTGTTTCCAAGCTTCCTCTTCCTTAGATTCTTGTTACAAACCCTCCCCTATGGAAGAAATCAGTAAGTAAACAGTTGTCCTTCATCTTGTGGAAGGATTCGAGTGGGAAGCAAACATAATTCATCTACCCCTTCTCGAACTTCTCCCCAGGCCCTCCCACCCTCCAGGTCCATGAAGTAGGTCCTCTTTCCCTTGGCCCAGATATTTCCCAGAATTCCCAGTCCGGAGTCACATCCAGAAGCAGATGCTCAGCTCTTCTTTTTCATCCTAGTTCCTGTCAATAAGAGCTCTTTGAGGATAGATGTTCTAAACTTTTAGACATAACAAATTGCTTTGTGGAGATAGCTTGGCTGTCTAAGCGCCTGCCTGGCAAGCACAAAGACCCTCCTTCAACCCCCAGTTTGGCATGCTGCATAGGCCCTGGAACTGGAAGCGGTGGTCCACACCTGTAATCCCAAAGCTGAGGAGGCTAAGACAGGAGGATCACTAGGAGTCCATGCTGCCTAGGGAGACCCTGTACCAAATAAATAAATAAATAAATAATTGCTTTGACAACTAATGGTTCCATAACAAGGCACATGTATAACAGACAAAATTTTATCTATATAATACCTTACCTGGAAATGGAATCTTAGGTGCAAGAAATCCTGGTTAGGAAAACTGAAAAGGTTTATTAACTACTAGCAGTGTGGCCTTGACAATATATTTTTACTTCTCTGTGCCTTGGTTTTCTCATCTATAATAATATCACTTCAAGGGCTGGAGAGATAGCCCAGGGGCACAAGTGCCTGCGTGGCAAGTGCAAGGTCCTGAGTTTGATCCCTGATTCTGCAAAAAAAAAAAAATATATATATATATATATATATATATATATATATATAATAGTAATAATAATAATAACACTTCATAAATTGTTATGAACACAGAAGTACACATAATACAAGTAAAGCCCTATATAATAGTGTTTGACAAACAATAAGTAGTCAATAATTGTTGGTTGTTAATATTACTATATCTCTTTCATGATAAGTGTTTGTAACATTTGGGAATATCTCCATCCTTCTACATAGGAAGCATAACTCCACGCAACGAAGTAAATGAGGAAGCTGATTTTGAGCCAATTCAGGAAAACATGGCTGCTGCTGGTGGGAACAGAGAGTAGTATCTCACTGTTAATTCCACTAAAGGAGCTCTCATCTTCTGTATCCACAAGCAGAAGGGCATTATCACAGCAAGCACTTCGCATGTGTTATCTCATGTATCTCAGTGAGAAAAGCACTATTATCCCCACTTTACATAAACTGAGACTCAGAAAGGTTCACTGCCTGACCCAAGTCACACAGCTGCTCCATAATGGGACAAGATGTCCAAGTCAGGTGCAATCTTCAAGCTAGCATTAATTCCACTGTGTCTCCTGAGGGGTGAGTGTGTTGGGCGGACAGGCTGCATGTCTGACAGCAGGAGTGCAAGGTCACCCCTGCAGCCAGCCTGGGCTTCTCCCCTCAGTGATCTTTTGGAAGCTTGTGCGGGAGATGGTAGCACAATCACTGCCCAAGCTCTCAAACTGACCATTCCACCATCCAACTGCCCCTGCCACATAGGCCAGGCAAGCCTAGGAGTCCTTGGGATAAACGGTCTCGCTCTGTCCCAGGCCCAAGCACAGCTCCACCTCCCTCCAGCCCTGGGAAGTAGTCTGTCTTTATCTATGCCTCTCGATACCTCCTCCCTGGTACCTTCCTTCCTTTCTAATTGTTGGTCACAATGTCTTGTCTACACTTTTTTTTGGGGGGGAGGGGTGTTGGGGAAGTGGCAGGAGGGAAAAAGAATAAATTTCCAGGAATTGTTTCAAGGCTGCTGCTCCCACTGCTTAGAGCAAGTTGCACCACCACCACCGCTGCTGCCACCACCGCCTCCCCAACTTGGCAAGGAACCTGGACTCATGCCCCTCCTGCCTTCCCTTCCTCCCAGGCTCTCTCATTTCAGCTACCCCAGGCCCCCAAAATTCACATGAAAACTTGGGAGTTCTCACTTATTTCTTCCTGAGGAAGCAGCGTTCCCTCTGAGTCTGTTCCTCACCACTGCAAATGTGCGCCCGTGCTGAGCAGAGGCAAGGGCTGGACCAGGCCAAGGTGAGGCTGCAGGGCGATATCCACACAGAGAAAGGAAAATTCAGAGACCCGGGAGACCAAAGTCACAGTAATACAGTCTTGAGAGGAATGGAAACGGCTGCAAATGGGGTCCGCGTGGAGAACACAGAGACCAGAATGAAGAGCTCTCACGGAGGGGGCTTGGTCTAGCAGAAGCTCCTTTGGCATGGCTTCACTGCGCAGAGAGGGAAACAAAATTCTCAGAAGGCTCCTTGCTAGAAAAAGATATCGACAGGCTAACCACTAAGATCAGAGAGAAAAAAGGCCAACTAATCTATCTGAAAAATCAAAGTAAACCATGCTTCATATTAGTGTAGCATATGGCCGCTTTCTGGATCTAGGAATGCTCCGATAAGCAAAGAGAACTGCAAAATGAAAACCGTCTCTTTCTGTGGAGACGGATGGTGGTACAGCAACGTAAACCCACATAAAACCGCTGAACTTTATACTTAAATTGTTATGTCTATTTTGCCACAGTAAAAGCTTAATTAGCAGAATTTGTAAATCCCTCCCTTGAATATCTAAACAAAATATGGTATGCACATACAGCACAATATTATTCAATCGTGAAATGGAAGGAAGCACATATGCTGTGATGTGGATAAAGTTTGAAAATATATAAAACAATAACAACAAAAAAGCAGACACACACAAAAAAGTCACCTGTTCTATGATTCTATGTATAGTAAATATTCAAACTAACTATAACCACATAGATAGAAAGCAGACTAGTGGCTACCAGTTCTCTCTGTCACACTTAAAAAAAAAATTTTTTTTTTTCTTTTGTCTTTTTGAGACAGGGTCTTGCTATGCAGTTGAGGCTGGCCTTGAGCTCACTTTTGTAGCCCAGGCTGGTCTCAAACTCGCACCAATCCTCCTGCCTCAGCCTCCCGAGTGCTGGGATTACAGGCGTGCACCACCACGCCCGGCGACTAAAAAAAAAATTGACTCTCTGCCACTGGCCATGCGATCTGTGGACTGTGGAAGGATACGGGGCTATGTTCCTTGTGCACAGCAAATGTCACAAGGTCGTCACACGCCTCACCCTAGATATTCCAGAACGGCATGGCTCATGGAAGATAACAGGTTTAAGAAGCAAAGGGAGTTCTTCTTGGACACTGAGGGCATCCACATGGGCTAGTTAGTGTACTGCAACAAGAAGGCCCAGCTAATAATACACTGGTAATGTCCTCTCGTTGCGTATCCTGCCTGAGGCTACCATCTTGTGCTGCCTGGAGAACACAGCGAGGCAGGGCTTGCTACACTAAACCTCCAAGAACAATGTCACCATCATTTTCTGCAACCCCATGACCAAGATGACCAAGATGAGAGGTGTGAAGCTGTCCTTCGCTCTGTGAAGATCATCTCTGTCAACCAAGCTGTGGCTGGTGTAGTGACTGGAGGTGGCCAAACTGACCAACCCTTCTTGGGACCTGGCCATGCTTACAACAAGTAATAAGGTGTAGAGGAACTGCTGGCCATCAGTGTGGGATGTGGCCATGGATTCTGTGGAGCATCCTTTAGATGCACAAACCATCAGCGCATTGGAAAAACTACACACCACACACTCCCCCCAAGGCCCACAGTCTGGCGAAAGTGTATCTTTTTCTCCCTCTCCATCCATGGATACACCACTGCTGGCCACAAAGTGGGTATCCTCACTGCCGACCAGACTTGGAGTCTCCATAGAACCAAAAAAATAAGCAGAAAAAACTAGGGATGAGGGGTTCTGTAAATGCCCTTCTACCACTTAAAAAATAAGGAAGAATTGTGACTGCCAAGGGCTGCAGAGAGAGAGAGAAACGCCATAAGAAGTGGCCACTTAATGGGCCTAGTTTCCTAATAGATGTTTGGCTGAGGTGGGGACAGCATAACAGTGAAAACGTGCCATATGCCACTGAACTGTACTCTTTAATGTGGCTAATTTTATGTCCTGAGAATTTCCCCTTTGATGAAACTTTCCTTTCATCCCCACCAACCAATGAACACTTGGTCCTGTAGCACACAAAACAGGGCCCAGGTCCAGGTGGATCTGCCATGTGCTTCTCTGAACCCCAAGAGGATAAAGACGCCCCTCTCCCCCACACACAAATTGATGTCGCAGGAACCAATTGAAACAACTGAAGTGGAAATGTACTAAAAAGCAGGCAGCCCCACTGACATCACAGAGCCTCATGAACACAAGTCACAGGCCCACAGCCCCTTACTCTTGCTTAGAGAGCAAGCAAAGGCAGGAAGTCCAGTCTCTTCCCAACCCCATTCCTCATCTCCACCACAGCTACACACCACGCACTCCCCCCAAGGCCCACAGTCTGGGGGAAGATGGTGTATTTTTTCTCCCTCTCCATCCAGTACTCTCCTAAGTTCAAGCACACACACACACACACACACACTCTCTCTCTCTATATATATATATATATATATATATATATATATATATATATATATATATATATATATTTTTTTTTTTTTTTTTTCTTTCTTTCTTTCTCTCCAGAGTCTCAGCTCCAAACCCAAAATGAAGTAGGCAGGGAGGCGGGAACTCTATGGGGGTAAGAGAGACCTGCGGGGGTGAATGAGAGCCAGTAGGGTCACCAGAATCATTAAAACCAGGCTGATTTTCAGATCTGTTTTAGCTGCTATCACCCCAGTTCTAGTGAGTAATAATTAAGGCAGGTGGGAGAATGGGGCTGTGAGCTGCCTCACAGAGAGGGAAGTGTGCCTTTATGAAAGACGTTTGTCACCAGTCCGCTCTGTGATTAGCACTTTACCTTGATGGCTCATTTAAATCTCACACTTTCGTCCCTTTTTATAGCCACTACTGTCTCTATTTTGCAGAGGGAAGAACTAAGGCTTCAGGAGGCCAAGTCATACAGCTAGTGAGCAAAGAAGAGTTCGGGCTGTAATGCTTGCACCATTCCTGGATCTGTGGCTGGGACATCCCCTCAAACTGGATTGGGCCAATGCAGGAAAAAAGAAAACCCTCCTAAAGAGCTGCAGCCAATGGTAGCTACTTCCCAGATAAAGGGCGGGCCTGAAGCCAGCAGCAAAGCCAGCCCCACAGCCGCCCTCCCACCAGCCTCCTGGGAGCTCCCTAGCAACCCAGACCCGCAAGACCTCCAGGACAGAGGTGTTCTAGAGGGAAACTCAGGTGAGTGTCTCTGTCTCCCAGGGAAGAGACAGAGTGGGAGATAAATGCTTAGCAAAGGTGTACTGGGGGGAAGTCCCCACCTATTATCCACATAGTAAGACAGGATACCTCTAGTGAAAACATATCCAGAGCGCTAGGAACTGAAGCGCTGGGAGACGAAAAGATTAGAAACCACCTGGAGCAGAAGGGCCAGCTGGGCTGGGAAGGAAAAACCCTTGCTGGGCACAAACAGTCCTAAAATTCCTTAAACAAAGGGTCTCTGCTCTTGGGTCAAAGGGTCACCGTTCAAGCGCTAACCATCCCTTTCTTGCATTTTCAGGCCCTAAGCCCCCAAGTTCCTGTCTGCGCCTTCTGACTGGGAAACGTAAGACTTCTTTCAAGGTCTCCTTTCTCTTCCAAACCCTTCTTCTTCCCAACAGGCCTCTGCTTGTCCTCATGTCGGTCACATCCAGCTTGGGGCCTGACCCCTCGAAGGAGCCCACTGTGCTACCCGACGATTACTTCAAAGAAATCCACAATTTCACAGAACTGCTCTACTTCTTCAACCACACCTTGTCTGAGTGCCACATAGAGCTCAGTGAGGACACCAAGCGTGTGGTCCTCTTTGTCCTCTACCTGGTCATCTTTGTGGTTGGGCTGGTGGAGAACCTCCTGGTGATCTATGTCAACTGGCGCCACTCAGGCCGCATGGGGCTGCTGAACCTCTATGTCTTCAACATGGCCATAGCAGACCTAGGCATCATCCTGTCCCTGCCTGTGTGGATGCTGGAGGTCACACTAGACTACACCTGGCTCTGGGGCGGCTTCTCCTGCCGTTTCACCCATTACTTCTACTTCGCCAACATGTACAGCAGCATCTTCTTCCTGGTGTGCCTCAGCGTCGACCGCTACGTCACACTCACCAGCACTTCTCCTTACTGGCAGCGCAACCAGCAGCGAGTGCGGCGGGCTGTGTGTGCAGCTGTCTGGGTTGTCTCTGCCATCATCCCCCTGCCTGAGGTGGTCCACATCCAGTTAGTGGAAGAGTTTGGGCCCATGTGCCTTTTCTTGGCACCTTTTGAAATGTACAGCACATGGGCCCTGGCGATATCCCTGTCCACTACTGTACTGGGCTTTCTGGTGCCCTTCCCTCTCATCGTGGTCTTCAACGTGCTGACAGTGTGCCAGCTGCAGAAGCAAGGACGGCCCGAGGGCTGGCGCCACCGCCGACTGGTGTGCGCCTACATAGCTGTCTTTGTCATCTGCTGGGTGCCCTACCACATGACTCTGCTGCTCCTCAGCCTGCACGAGACCCATATCTCCCTCCACTGCTATCCGGCCCACCTCTTCTACTTCTTCGATGACATCATCGACTGCTTCTCCATGCTGCATTGTGTCGCCAACCCCATTCTTTACAACTTTCTCAGCCCAAGCTTCCGTGGTCGGCTGCGGAGTGTCGTGGTCCATTACCTTCCGAAGGATCAGGCCAGGGCAGGCGCCCGGGCTTCCTCTTCCACCTCATCCACACAGCACTCCATCATCATCACCAAGGAGGGCAGCCTTCCCATCTCAGCGGGTCCCACCTCCACCCACGCCTGAAATTCCAGGACGCTCTTGGCCTCCAAATGCCTCGTCTTCACTCTGCAATGTCATGGGCAGGTGAGGCAGATTCTAGGCTCCTCCACTGGTGAAAGTAAAAGGCTGGAGGGGAAGATGAGAGATTGAGGGAAGGATGAATAGGGGAGAAGATGAGAGTATTCAAGGCCAATTTTGAGTATATTTTAAAATACTGAAGTAGGGAGAGGCAGAGGGGGTGAGAAGGGATAAAGAATAAGTCCTTTCTTGATGTTGCACTATTTTTTTCATTCCTTGTGTCTAAGGGAGCCACATATGCCTATGTGCCCAAAAAAGTGAAATAAATAAGACAGACAGCCGTGGCTCTAGATCTCTGAGAACTCTCTACTACAGCTGGGTTTTGAAAGGGAGCTGAGGCCACAGGGATGTCCTGCAAAGAAAGCTAGACATGCTCGTCTCATAAATCACTCTGACCGGAAAAAATGAGCTCCACAGGAACCTCACAAAACTTTCCTTTTCTTTGTGTGCTTGTTGATCTTCCAGCTCACTGTGCAGGTTGTGAGGACAAGAGGCCAGAGGCCAAGGAACCAGGAGGCCTCAGCAGGACGTTCCCTAGCTGTGCATCCTCAGTGCCGTGATAAGCAGAGGCGGGTGGGGAAGCAAGGGTGGGGTGAAGCTGGTCAGAGACAGGCACCCTGCAGCTGGGTCAGCAGGATGGTCTCTCCACCCTTGACCACTCAGGAAACACAGCTCCGTTTCCTCGCTGATATCCTCCCCTCCCCTTTGTCCATCCTGGCTTTCCTCCCCCACAGTGCAGGCACTCATGGTCCATGCTCCTAGCAGCAAACCTCCCAGCTTTGGTCTAAGACGCTGTCTCCCAGGACCATGATGGGGAATCTTTCTGAGCTTCCAGTGATAACAAACAGCCAGCGCAGCACGGTGTGCCGCAGACTTGCCACCACTGCTCCAAGGCAGACACAGAGCTCCCTACCTCTCCCTTGCCCTCCAGATCACAGGAAAAGAGGACATCTGTTTCAGGAATGGGCCTGGAGAGTGCCAGCAGCAGGTGCTGGCATTTGTTGCATCCCTTGGCCCTGGCACAGGTTGGGGAAGGCCCAAGTGGAAATTTCCCTGCTTTGTCACAGGGCAGAGCTCTGGACTCAAGTCACTTGTTTCTGGTCCATATTTTCATTATTTTCCTATCCAGTGACTTATATCAACTAACACTTGTTCTATAGATAAAGATGTCCCTCTAATTAACAAGTAGGTCTTCTGGAAGACTCATGTATCAGTTTAGGAAACTGAGACCATACACATGAGAAGCTGATGTGAAAGCCTAAGAATAGGTCCTAGTTTCTGCCTTTCAATTCCACATTCTTAGCCTCCTGTTTGTGGAGAGTGAGAACTGGTCCTGAAATCACACATCTTGACTATCTCCCCAGTCCCACTCAAGAGCAGAGCATGCCTGGAATGTTTAACTTGGAATAACAGCACATTTCCCAGACAGCATTTCCTCTGCTCTTAGTGCTCTCTGGGAACATTTAAACACATGCCCCAAAGGTGCGCACACCCAACAGTACAGAGGGAAACCAGCAGTACAGAGGGAAACCATATCTGCCATCCACTGCTCAGTAGACTCAAACCTGAAAAGGTCTTAAAGTATGACAGCTGCTTGGTGGTGCAGAGCTGAAGGCTTTCTGAGACAGGAGCCTAGAGTGTGACTTAGAATGTACAATAACAGTTTAACCTAATGACGTAGAAACCACATTAAAATTGTTCCCACTTAAATAGCAATCCAAGATCAGATACTCATATGACTGCCTCCTCTGAGTAGGTGACATTTCTCACTTCCAAAGCCAGTTATCATCCTAGCAGTATCAACACTTCCTTAGGGCCCCTCTACCCATGGAAGGGAAGAGTGGGAAGTAGCTATGCTAACTTCTACAAAGCTGTTCTGCTCTGCACCTACTGAGCACTGATGAGAGCTGGCCCTGAGCTGGTCCCCATGTGCCCTGGGACCAAACGAACCACATCACTCCATATCTGCTCGAGGTTTGCTTCCTCTGTGAAAGCATCTTGGTACCAACCTCTTGCCATGAGATCAGACTTCCACCTCCACCCTGTTCAAATCCTCCTTTCCCCTCCCCACTTCCCATCTGCAACTCTCCATGGGAAGACACGCTGCTTCACCATGAATTAAGAGCAATAGCAAGTCAGCGTGTCTGGCCAAGACCCTTACACAGTAATACTGGGTCAAGTGGGTGTCTGCAGAGGACTGCAGTAGTCAGGGCTGCCAGCAGATGCCCTCGGGGATGTGCACCTGAAAATGTTGAGTCTTTGACTTAGTTTCCCACTAAAACAAGTCGACAAGCTAATCTTGGGAAGTTCCAACTATAGGAAAGGGAAATGTGCTACTCGAAAGAATCCCAACATCTGTGGAACCATGCACTGCTGAGAGGGTGATGAGCTCGGGTAGCTGGAACCTGAGCTAGGAGCGCATTCGCGGTACACAGGAAAAGCACTCCCATTCCAAATTTCTTTTTTTATTATTCTAAATAAAAACCACACTTTGTGCTGAACAATGGAATATAAAAGAATCAGATGTACAACGATTTTAGACATCTACTATTTGGGAAAAAAGCTTACAAAATGTACAAAACTTTACAGCAATAGATAGTAAACACTTAAATATTAGGAGGTCAGTACTTATTAATTTAATGGAAGGAGTTAGCCATCAACACCTCTTCTCCATTTCATAAGAGATTTCAACTATTAGAGGTAGGGGGGAGGAAAGGTGGATTGGACAAAAGAATGTTAAAGAAACATCAAAATTAAGTTTCATTTTCATTCTGATGATAAGCGCATGATGCATAATCACATTGAAACTAATACGGTGAGCACCCACTTCCTGACTCATTTGGTGCAGGATTTAGGGATACGGACATATAGGGACCCCCAAACAGGCCCAGACTGTCCACACAGCCCACTCCCATGCCAACAAAACCAGTGTCCAGCTATAAAAGATTTAAATTCACTTTCAAAGTCAAGTGGTGTGGAGTCTGGGGAATAGGACACAGCCAAGAGGTAAGAAAACTTATCAGTAGTAAAAATCTAACTGTGGAAAACAATATTTAAGCCCAAAGGTTTGTCCTGAAAACAATGTGGGGCTGATGGGTCAAAAGAGAAAAGAACTTTACCCATTTCCTGGTTCTTAGGGGTCACCTGGGTCCAATCACCACCCCACCTCTTTTCTTCCCAACTACTCATTCATTTTTTTTTAATTTATTTTATTTATTATTTTTATTCTTGTTTCAGAACCTTTGTTTGCTTATTCACTCATTTTTATGGCCGGCTCAGCCCGCCCCTAGGGCAGGGCTGGCGCAGCATGTGGTGCCGGGGAATCGAACCGTGGTCCCTGAAGCCGCCCAAGCTTCCCCAAGCAGGCGCTTTAGACCACTGAGCCATCCCGCCGGGCCCCAACTAGTCATTCAATCATAGGACTTAATATTTAGATTTAGTACCAAATATTAGGGTTCAGAACTCCCATGGATGTTGAGGCACCCATGGACCATCAGGGGTCATTGGAGTGCAGGACATTGATCCCCTCTCCTAGCCACAAGTAGCCTCTATGGTTTTCCCAGCATCCCATTTAAGTATTGCTGTTTCCCCTTAGGAAACAAGTTGGGAATGGCCCCACATTAGGTTTAACATTCTATAACAACCATGTTGAAAATCCTAATAATCTGTGAAGAGGGCTGTGAAAATTATGAAGCTGGTCCTGAGTACTGAGCAAAAAAAAGAAAAAAACAGAAGAAACATTCAAGGGTCAAACAGAACTTCAGAATAATATAGCAGAGGGCAGTACTAGACAGCAACAGGATCAAAGGAATACCAACAAAGTCAAGTAAATACCCTCACCAGGTATCCTAGCGTGCCCTTTGCCACAATGCAGCGTTTCAAGTAAAACAACTCAGGAAAGAGTAAGCTAGAGGCAGAGGAAGCAAACATGACCTCATATGGATAGGAAGTTCACGTATGCATGTGGGAGATGCCCAGAGAGATAGGGTTTGGTCACTGAGCCTCACAAACTACTGATCCTGCCTGCTACATGTCTGACTGGAATCAACTGGGCCTCCCTGATCAACCATTTCTCCTCAGGGAAATCAGGAGGGAGCAGGGGTTTTTTTAGTGTTTCAAGGGCAAAATTACAAGGATCTGCTTTTTGGTTTACTGAAAAAAGGGGAAAACTTCACAGTTTCAGGTTATGTATACAAATCACCCAGCATCTGTGATGCCCTCTACTAAGAAAAAAGGTTTCTCCCACATATTTATCCATTCTCAGCTACCTGAGAGGGTCCTAGGAAGTACCACCTCCCTCATACCAACAATTCAAAACTCAGTCCTAAAAAAAAAAAAAACTCAGTCCTCATCAAGTCTCAGAGGATCCTTCATGTTTGAGAATAGCAGACACTTAACTACTTAAGTATTATAGATTCCTTCTTAGATTCCTAATGGCCAGTGTAAAAAGTCTCAGCATTGCTTTCACTGTGAGATATTCTGAGCCAGGTTTAGATGATGAAAAGCAGGCCTTCAACTGGCCATTATACAATACTATCACCTGGTGAGGGCTAGAAAGCCCATAGAGAGTCCTGTGCTCTAAGGTTTGTTCAACCCAGGGCTAGAAAGAGAAACAGCAGGCCCAACAGTGATGGAGCAGTGCTTTGCCTGTGTGGCTTAGGAGACAAGGACACCAGTCCAGCTACATTTAGAAAGGACAGGAAAGTGTACAAAAAGCTCCTTCATGAGACCTGACTTGATCCCCCCCAACCCAGTCCCTAATCTACTCCATCACAGGACAGAAGATAAAAGGTCTGAGAATTTAACTGGGCCCCAACTTTCTAGAACTTACATCCACCGCCCACAGGAAGAAAATCTGAAAGGCTTGATGTGGTCTCCCTCTAATTACATCACTATTCCCCAAATCTCTGGCCAAGACAGTCCACTGGTATATGGCTACTTGCTTGGGAGAACTTAATTTTCCTGAAGTCTCTTACCCAAAAGAGATGCTGGGTAATACGCATACAAAAACAAAACAATAAATAAATATTAACGTCCAAAAAGGCTTTGTGGGTTAAACTACTTTTTGTGAAACAGCCTGGAATGTTGCTTAGTCCCACCAAGGGCAGAGTCAGGCTGCAGCTAGGAACTCCCAGAGCTCGCCTAAGCAGGGTGAGGTAGTATGAGCTACTGAGGTGCCGCCATGTGAGAACACAAGATTGAGGGCCTTCTCCCTCCAGCCTTCTTTGGGCAAGACCCCTTTATAAGACAACTAAGAATGGAACCAAACAGCTACAAGAACTGGGCCACCTAAGGAGGGCCTGAACCAGCTGTCATCCAACAGCGCCCCCTGAAGGCGATGCAATGACACAGGATCAATTCCAGCAGGTCCAAGGTGAGCTGCCAAAGCTTCAGCACTGCTAACACAAAGTAAACAAGTTACCTAACTGGGACAGACAAAATGCACAACCTGCTACACACCACCAGTTGCTCAGGTCCCTTTAACCCTGAAGGGCTCACCCCACCTCCTGGGTTCTCTCATCTCCGTTACAGGCCGAACCCTCTTGGGTGGGAGACTGGATATAAATTAAGGCAAGGCTGCTGCTGTCAGAGACATCTGCTGTTTTCCACTAGGAAACTCAAGGTCACTGGAGGCAGCCAAAATGACACATGACTACATCCAAGTGGCTTTCTGTCCACTCTGCCCAACAGGGAAGTCTGGATGTCCTGGGCCATCATTCCATAAAATTATTCTTTGGAAATGAGAAAAGAGGAATCTCCTCTCCTGCCCATCCAGGTTGCCACATTTGGCAGCAATGCAGGACTAACCCCATCTGCTGGCAAGGACTCATCCCAAAGCTCTGTGACCTAAATAGAAAGCTTTGCTGCCAAACGATTTGCACTGCCAATCAGATTAGGGCCACAGAGCAAGCAGGCTCCTCTATCCCTAACACCTTTTCCCTATTAAAGGTTGGCACTAGAACAGAGGTGAGTGGCTCTGCTGACCAGTCCTTTATGAATGACCACTTGCCCCGAGCCCTTCTCACAGCTGGTTGTCCCAGATGAAGGTCTACCCACAGTGAAGACCTCTCTTCATCTCCTCTATCCTGTGAGGCTGTTGGTTGGGTTCTTAGCAGCATAAAACCTATCAGTAAACTAAAACTAGAGAAGCTGGAAGGGAATCTAGCTGACATAACTGCTTGACTAGACCCCAAATCAGCCTCAAAAGAATCAAAAACACAGCCCTTCCTGGGCCAGAACAGGTATGGAGGTAAATGCAACACAGCTATTGCATTCTCAAAAACAGTAACAGCTTATGTGCTATGTACTTCTTCTAAAAACAACACAGAACAGAATTCTAGCAAGGCAAAAACTGTAACTTCAACTGGGAAGAGACCAACAGCCATCAGAAAAACCACTGTCCTGGCTGCCACCCAGGAAGTCCCCTGGCTCTGCTGGGACCCAGTCAGCTGTCTGGGTTCTTTTCAGCGTCTTTGGAATGGATAATGTACATGAAGGTCTGCTCGATGGTGAAGTCAGGTGGGAGGCTGCCTTTGTGGACACCGACATGTTTGCTCATGAGGTTAAGGGTGGAACTGTAGTGGCCACAGACTGTGCAGCGGTACATGAGTGCACCTGAGTGGGTCTTGAGGTGGCACTTGATAGTCGAGCGGCCTCGGAAGAACTTGTGGCACACCTTACACTGGTACGGCTTCTCGCCTGTGTGGATCCGCCGGTGGTAATTGAATTCACTTGTGTGAGCAAACCTTTTGCCACAGACCTTGCAGTTGTATTTGCTGTTCCCAGGTTGGCCCTGCAGAGCCAGCTCCTCACCCAGAAACTCCTCCGCAGGCAGCTTCCGCTTCTGGAGGGCTGGGTGCTGCAGCCCTAAGCCAGAGCGCACCTCGAGGCCACTGCTGCATTTGTGCTGGCTGACATGGTAGCGATAGGCGGCCTCTGACCTGAAGCTCTGGCTGCACAAGTGGCAGTGGAAAAGGGCATCTTCTAGGCTTTGGTGCACGGCCAAGTGCTTCTCCAGGAGGTGCCAATCCACAAAGCTGCTGGCACACACAGAGCAGGAGAAAACCGAAATGCCCAAGTGGGACAGCGTGTGCCACATGAGGCTGCAAAGGTTGAGGTGGCGCTGGTCACAGATGCTACAGGCCTGCCCCTTCAAGTTCAGATGATCAAGAATGTGACCTCGGACCACATGAAAATCTTTGGCCAATGCTTTCCCACAGGCGGCACATTTCAACTCTGGGGCGGCTGCCCCTGAAAAGAGACCCAGCTTTGCAGGCAGGGGCTCATTAGGGTGAACAATGATGTTGTTCTCAAATATTCCATCTCGTCGGTGAAGGGTTAGCTGCCACTGGGTGAAGAACTTTGTTTCACACATGTCACAGGAAAAGAGAAAAATGCCAATGTGGGAGAGGACATGGGTCACCCGAGAGTTTCGATCCTGGAAGTGGGTTTCACAGACCTTGCAGTTGCCTGTCAGCAGGTCTACATGGTCCCTAGCATGCTGTCGGATCAGTTGAATGTTAGGCTCTAGAACTTTCTTGCATACCTGGCAGAGCATAGCCTTGTTCTCCCGGCTGTCATTCTCTCCAAACGTCAGCTCATCCTCACTGTCATCACTCAGCTCAATCACCTCCTCCACTGTCCCAATCTCCTCAGTGGGGTCTTCAAACTGCAAATCATCATCCCCCAGGTCCTCCAGCTGCAGCTCATCCATCTGCCCAAAGCCTGGCTCTTTGGAGTGGTCACTATTGCTCAGACAGGAATGGGTCCCCGTAGTGATATCAATTGCATTGTCAGGAGGGAAGAAGCTGTTTTTATTGAAATCTCCATTGCTTTGCACTTTGTAGGGCTGGCAAGAGCTAGCACTGGTCCTGACACCTGTGCTGACAGTGCCTAGGACTGGCTGGGATGCCGTACTAGTAAGCGATATGAAAGGAGCTGGGGTATGACGGTCTTCTGTCTTTGGTGGCAATGGTGGCTGTGGCAGAGGCAGGCTGTGATTAGTGTCACTGGCAACATTTCTCTCTTCCTCCTTATAACTTCCTCCAGCGTCAACTGGCAACACATAGTTTCTATCAGGACCAAAATGTTCCCCATTGCTCCGGAGTTCTCCAAGGGCATGGGCAGAATCTGCTGAGGGACAACTCAGAGAACTAGACTGGCTCTCACTGGTGCTGGTCAGAGGCTTGGCCACAGTTGTGCTTTCCAAGTCCGGAAAGGTAGCATGGCAGGCCTGGAGAAGGTCTTCCATACCCAGACGTTCAGCCACCTCATAGATGACCCCAACGTTGATCAGGTCTGTGAAGAGCTCTGATGTGTAGACAAAGCTCAGAATCTTCTCAAAGTTGGCAGGGGTGATGAAGTCCACCACATAGGTCCTGGCAGCATCAAGCCCAGTATTTAGAAAGAGGTTCTGGAAGTAGCCAGCCGCACAGGCCAGCACAGCCTTGTGGGCTGGGAAGGAACGGCTCCCCACTACAATGGTGACATCGCACATGGTCTCTGAGAGCCGACACTTGTTGAGTTCCTTCAACAGATTGTTGGGGTGGTTGGTGCTTTGAAGTTTGATCCTCATGCCCATCTTAGCAGCTCCTACAAAGTTGTCTCCTTAGCAGCACGGTTAATCTGTGAATAGCAAAAGAAAAAGATGGAGCCAAACAAAGCTGCAGGAAAGGCTCTGGAGAAGAAAATACCCCATTCTGAGGGGTATATTATGCTGGGGCAAGCACTGCAACAACACAAGACAATAACCTGCCTCCTGCATTCACCCAACCCCAGAGAAATCGGTGACAAAACCTAAGGAGTGAAAAACCTAATTTGCTTGATTTAAAAGTCAGTAAAAGGATGTGCACCTCAAGCTAGTGCCTTACAGCTAATTAGGAAGTATTCCCTGGAACACAATCCTGTATTTCATCATCAGCACAAGTGGCTCAAACTTTTCCTATCTTATCATCCTTTTAGGCACACAGTTTCTTATCTCAGTGAGTACATTCTCTTCCTTCAGGACGCCAAATGTCATACATACAACTGCAACAAAATTATCAAAGCTCCACAAGGTACTGAGGAACAGTTATGGGGGCACCATCTCTTAGTTTTGTAACTGCTGTGTTTTCTGTCTCTAAATCTCACACTCTGGAATTGCCAATTCTCCCTACTGGCGATAAATGCCTCCTCTGACCCATTTACTATAATCCAGGACAATTTTAATATTCTGTGGATGAAGTTCACTCAGAACCAAGAAAGTAAAGCAAAGTAGAACACAACTGTAGTAAATGTTACTTGAACATGCTTTATTCTCTTTTACCACCTTTTTTGGGTATTGCGCTTGCACTCCCGCTACACTAACATTTACTCAACTCAAGACATCCAATCAGCCAAGACTCCTACAGTCTAATTCAATATCAGGGTTTCCCTTCTCTACGCTCGCAAGCTTGTTCTGTTTCAGGACTCGCCCTGGGCGAGTCCTTTGGCCCTCTCACCAGATTCTACCAACAACGCCCAACTTTTTCTGGGCCCCAGCAATCTTCTCAACATTGTTAGGTACCAGTCAGACACCTCCCTGGCCCCGGTGGCCACTTATTCACGGTGGGCGAGTCACACTGGCTAGCCTGAGCGGGGACGAAAGAGGGGCTATTTGGAACTTGGAGGGCACCCCTACGTCCCGACCCTCCACTGGGTGGAATCCGCGAAGCTGGGCGGTGGACCTGGCTGGGACACTCCCCCTGGGGAGGCCTGTGCGTCCCAGTTCCCCCAAGGACAGCTCGGGGCTCTCCCGGGCGAGCGACCCGAGCCGGCTGCAGGCAGAAAGGAGGCCCCCGAGGGGCGGCGGGGGTCAGAGGGGCCGATCCGGGGCGCGCGGCGGGGGGATGGGGCCGGCCGAGGGCAGCGAGCTGGAAGAGCCCGGCGAGAGCATCAGAAAGGCCGGCCGGGATCGGACTCGGCCAGGGGCAACCCTCGCCCGGCCGCGCTTACCCGGCTCCGCGGGGCCGAGCACCATCGCCGCCGCCGGCTCACACAAAGGCCCCGGCCCGCCGTGCCCGGCCCGACAAGGAGGCGGCGCCGCCGGCCGCGGCCAGACTCTCCATCCGCCGAGCCGCTTGCCGCGCCGGCCCGGGCCTCCCCCGCCGCCCGGCCCGCAGCGCCCCCCGCCGTCCCGGAGGAGGCAGCGCCCCCCGCCGCAGGGCCGCAGCGCCCCTCTCCGCCGCCGCCCAGGAGGAGGCAGCACCCCGCCCCCCACGGCGGGGCCAGCCCAGGAACCCCCCAAGCAGAGCTTCTCGAAGTGCCAGTCCGTCCCTTGTGTAAGGCATCAGTCTCTACTGACCCTGGCACCTGGGAGAGAAAAGCCAGTCCAAACTCAGCTCTCATCTCCTACCCAGTCTCCATCTCTTAGATCCAAAAGCTTCTCACACACTACTGCTGCTATTGTAGTTTTACAAAAAGTTGCAAGCTTATTTGATTGATGCAGGTCTCCACTTGGCTGTGATCTGTGCGCAGTACTCTCTGCACCCTTCCACACATGCTGGCACAGATGGCAGGTGCTTCATACAACCTACGTGGATGAATGGATGAATGAAGGAATGAAGGCGTATCTAAGGGCTAAGCCTATGATGGTCTACACTTGGGCTTTCTAGAACTCTACCCTCATCTCCTTCCTCTCCTCAAATGCTCTAGCCCAAGAGTAGTCATAAACCAAAACTACTTACTGTTGTATGTCCTTATGTGTCAGTGCCAAAAGAAACCACGAGAAGACCCAATGAATTCAGCTCAGAGGTCTCACTGAGATCTGTCTTTCTTGAAGTGAGCCCGGACCCACAGAAGCATCTTACTTTTACTGAGTACTCAAAGACAGGCTAAGGAATGAGCTCACGTGCATAATTACTTTAGGTAAGAAGACTATAATCTCTGTTGACCTTCACTATTTGTCTAATGCTAGGCTGACACCAATGTTAAATAAAAAGATTACAAGGAGGGGAGGAGATAACCATTAACATCCCAAGCAAAGGAGGAGACAACAATCAAAGAACCATCAGGATAAGCTGTTACCTGCCTCCCTAAATCCCAGCTTTCTGGAATCCCTAAGTAACAGACTACAACTGGCCCTGGGCTTTGTTTTTTGCTCTCTACTTCTTAAGATGCTAGTTTCCTAATCTCTACAACTTACCCTACCTACCCCTACACCACCACCAATGACATTAGAAATCAGGGTCATCCATTCTGCCTCTTACCACAGGGAAGAATCCCACTGCTCCAAGACCCTTTGGTTTCACCCTTTCCCCATTCCCATCTGTTCTACTGTCAGAAGACAGCAGGCTGCAGGCACAAGCCCCTCGTCTAGGCATACCCAGGTAGGCTCATGCAATACCTTAAAGGACAAATGGGAATGAAGGGGCAGGTATTCATGCATTGTGATTAGCAAACGGTTGTCTCACCTCCACATATATGCCTGACTCCAAGTCTTAGAAGAGCCAACTCTTGAGTTTCCATAACTGTTTCTGTTTCTGTTCACATGTTGCTAGGACAAATACCCGACACCCAAAATGAAGGAAGGAAAGGTTTATTTAGCCCACAGTTACTGGAGGTTTTAGTCCATACTCAGTTGGGGTAACAGCAACAGTGCCTACAGAGAGCAAGTCTGTCTTCCTTACAT
The DNA here is from genome assembly GCA_004027025.1 of Myocastor coypus. Lineage (NCBI taxonomy): Eukaryota > Metazoa > Chordata > Mammalia > Rodentia > Myocastoridae > Myocastor > Myocastor coypus. Next base: position 3,286 of record PVJA010033214.1, on the reverse strand, counting down.
TACCTTCAGGCTGTCTGCCCCAGGCTGGGTGTAGCCCTCACACCCATAATCCCAGCAGTACTCAGACCCATAATCCCAAGTGGATCATGAATTAATCACATACTCTAGAAGTCTGCCCCATGGGTGCATGGGGCTTTTGAGGGGAAACTAGATACAAACCATAACAGTTGCCAACTGATCTAAGTCAGTTTGGCCATTTAGTGATAGCCAGTTTTCTTGATGAACTGAGAGACTGTCTTCGTTTTATTTGATTTGCAAAACAAGCACTGTATCAAACACAACCAAATATGTGGCATGTATCAGGTAAATGACACAAAGAACAGGTATACAACTTGCCCTTATAGTTTGAAAATGAGAAAATTCACTTGGAGGGTGATGCTACCTTCTGATGTCAGGCCCAGCCCTCACAGCTAGAGAGGTGAATGTCACACAGCCAGCAGGTGGCCAACACAACTGTACAGATAAAAGGTGAGTTTCAAGGGCTGTGATCTGTTCAGTTTTCCTACCAACTGCTTTAGCTACTCCTTATTTGGGAGTGTAGATCCCAGCAAGCTTCACCTCCTAATAAACCACCTACAGGTCATAGTTGAAAGTGTATATAGTTTATAGTGAAGACTTTGTGAAAATAATTAACTCCAGTCACAGTAACATCTATATTCAAAACCAAATGGAGAAGGAAGGACCAGAAAATTAGTGAGGTCTTCTTGACCGGGTCACCTTCAGCATCAATCTCCTCATATCAGGGAGAGGAGAGTCCAGATCCCTTTGTGTAGTCTCCAAACACAGAAACAGGAATTCAATTTAAAATGTGCTTTCATTTTTTCCTAGAATCCCTGCTACTGCAATTTTTGTCTGCCCCACCAGAGAGCAACCTTTCTGCATTTATGCACCATGCTTAGCAAACAGTTGTCTCATCTCCACATATATGCCTGACTCCAGGTCTTAGAAGAGCCAACTCTTGAGGTTTCTGTGACTGACTCGTTACTCTTTTCTCATTGCTGGTGCAAAATACCTGACACCCAAAATGAAGGAAAGAAAGGTTTATTAAACTCACAGGTACTGGAGGTTTTAGAACATACTCAGCTGGTACCAAGGCAGGCTGGCATATGGCAGAGGGCAGCAGTTCATAGCTGCGAAAGACAGCAAAACAACAAGAGCAAAAGGGAGTAGTAGCAGCAACAATGGCTACAGAAAGGAAGTCTTTTTCCCCTAAGTGACATTCAGGTTATGCCCCAGGCTGGGTGTAGTACTCATAATCCCAGCAGTACTAAAACTCATAATCCCAGCGTTGATCATGAATTAATCTCAAACTCTAGAAGTGCCCTCTCAATGACTGCATGAGCCTTTGGGGGGACACACAGACATAAAGCATAACAGTGACCCAAATAAATTCCTCAGCCTCCATGAAAGGGTTCCGATTTTCCAGCTCTAAAGATGGTTGAGGGCCCAGCAGGATGGCTCAGTGGTCTAAAGCACCTGCTTAGGAAAGCTTAGGTGGCTGCAGGGACCACGGTTCGATCCCCGGCACCACATGCTGCACCAGCCCTGCCCTCTCAGGGCAGGCTGAGCCGGCCATAAAAATAAATAAATAAACAAACAAAAGTTCTGAAACAAGTAAAAATTAAATTAAATTTAAAAATTTAAAAAAGGGCCCAGCGGGATGGCTCAGTGGTCTAAAGCGCCTGCTTGGGAAAGCTTGGGCGGCTTCAGGGACCACGGTTCGATCCCCAGCACCACATGCTGCGCCAGCCCTGCCCTCGCGGTGGGCTGAATGGGCCATAAAAGTGAGTGAATAAACAAAGGTTCTGAAAGGGTCCAGCGGAATGGCTCAGTGATCTAAAGCGCCTGCTTGGGAAAGCTTAGGCGGCCTCAGGGACCGCGGTTCGATCCCCGGGCACCACATGCTGCGCCAGCCCTGCTCTCGGGGCGGGCTGAGCCGGCCATAAAAATGAGTGAATAAACAAATAAAGGTTCTGAAACAATAAATAAATCAGTCAATCAATCAATCAATCAATCAATCTAAAAAAAAAATGGTTCTGAAACAATAAATAAATAAATAATTTTTTAAAAAAAATAAAAATTAAAAAAAAATAAAGATGGTTGACTTCAAAAAAACCAATGAAATCGCTTACTAGAAAAAGGCTCTAGGATGTAGATAGGAACATTCTTTGAACTCTGGCTAGGAAGGTGAGCATGCTATTCCCCCCGCCTCCACCTGCAGCTATCAGTCCAAAGTATCCTCACTTGGGTTCTAGAACTCAGAACTTTTACCGGGGTGAAAGAACTACAGAAAGTGGCCTTTGACTCCAAGGTCCTGTCCTGACACTGTCTTGAGAGAGTGTGGACTTTGTGTCAGAGCAATTCAGGGGCAAGACTGAGGTTCCTGACTCAGGCTAAGAGAGGGAGCCTGAGCATATCCCCAGCTCTATTTCATTAGGGTACAGATTCCCTCCTGGGATCACTGGGCCATGATAGATGGCACATCAGAGTAATAAAATGTATCCTCTCCTTTTCTTATATTGATATTTTGCACTGTATCATTATCTTCAAAATAGTTACTCAAGGGCCAGGTAGATAACCCAGTGGTATAAGGATCTGCCTGGCAAGTTCAAGGTCTTCAGTTTGATCCCTGGTACAAAAACAAAGTTGTGGGCCAGCCAGATAGCTCAGCAGTTTAAAGTGTCTGCTTATGAAGACACAGGGACTTGGGTTCAATCCCCAGCATGCCATGCCAGCCTGACCCCCAGAGTGCACTGAGACAGCAACTGGAACTGGGCATAGGGATACATGCACCTATAATCCCAGTGCTCATTTTTTTTTTTTCTTTTTGGTCTTTTTCAGACAGGGTCTCACTATGCAATTCAGGCTGGCCTTGAGCTCACTTTTGTAGCCCAGGCTGGTCTCGAACTTGCATCAATCCTCCTGCCTCAGCCTCCCAAGTGCTGGGATTACAAGCGTGCATCACCACGCCCAGCTCCAAAGTTCTTTTTTTTTTTTTCTTTCTTTCTTTTCTTTTTTTCTTTTTTTTTTTTTCCAGTATCAGGGATTGAACTCAGGACCTTGTGCTTACCCGGCAAGCACTTATTCCACTGAGCTATCTCCCTGACCACCTAATCCCAGTGCTTGAGAGGCTGAAAATAGGAGGACCACTACAGAGGTCTGATCTGTGTAGTGAGACCCTGTAGACCTGTACTAACTACATTAAAAAAAAAAAAAAAAAAAAAAAGTTACTCAGAGTATAAGGCATAAAATTAAAATATTTTTTCAAAAAAAAATCAGATAACAG
>PVJA010033213.1:0-23487 GCA_004027025.1 Myocastor coypus | reverse complement strand
TGCTGGGGATGCCACTGTGGCGGATCTGTTGATCTTTTGTCATTTTCTGTGGGCTTTTGCCTCACTTTTCTGGATATTCACATGTTTCTCATATACTGGTTCTTTGTGGTATTTAATTACTACTTTCTAAAGAGATGTGCAAGCTGCTTTAGACATCTAACAAGTACCATACTCTTTATGGCAGTATTTCTATCATCATATTTATAATAAACATTTACTCAAAATGAATATATTTTAAATTGTTAAATAAAATCATAATTAGTGTTGTGTCCTCTTCATTCTCAAGATATTTATCTTATAGTTCTTTTCTTTTTTATATAGCAGGACACTCTTTATTTATATTTTTCTTCTTTTTATCCACCTGCAGCTTATATGATCTGTTGCCTAGAAAACTACACACAATATCTTGGCAATTCTTTGCACCATTATCTTTTTTTGCTTCATATCCTTTTCTGCCTGCCTTACATGTAACAGTGACAGCATGAATATTACTTGTTCAACCCTTGTATGCCAGCATTACAGTTTTCCACACAGAGCTCCAGATATAGTAGAAAGATACAGAAGGCTTCTTTCATTGAATTTTGAGCATCCTTGTAAGTCAACAGAAGAGCTCAATGTCATAAGCTTGTCCCATCCTAGCAGACTCTCTGTTGTGTCCCTTCACATCTCTTGGCTAGCCACATCGACTTTCTTTCCTTTTGCATAGAAGATACAAGAGATAAGCTTATGAATGAAATCTCTTCTGGTCCACAACCGCGAAGTCTATCAAAAAGGTAAGGAGGAAGCCGGGCGTGGTAGCTCATGCCTGTAATCCCAGCACTCAGGAGGCTGAGGCAGGAGGATCGGTGTGAGTTCGAGACCAGCCTGGGCTACAAAAGTGAGCTCAAGGCCAGCCTCAACTGCATAGTGAGACCCTGTCTCAAAAAGACCAAAAAAAAAAAAAAAAAAAAAAAAAGGTAAGGAGGAAAAACAAAAGAAAAGTACAAAATTTTAAGAATGTTAACATGTGATCAACTGTTGCTTCCAGACAACTACTTGTTTGATCTATGAAAGGACAAAAAAGGTTAGTGAAAGTTACTTGAAATGAATTTTTCAAAAGCAAACGTAGTCATTAGTGAGTAATTACTTTCACTTAAAATATTAGGGAGGTAAATCCTTTGTAAAACAAAAGGGAACCAGGAGAGCAAGCATAGGGTGGGAAACAGGATGAAAACAGATTTCAAATATTATATATGTATATGAACTCCTTGTGAGATTGTAATTATTACGTATTGCAAACCTAGGCCAAAATAAAGTCAATGACAAATTAAAATGTAAAGAAAAAAAAAATAAAACATTTGATTCACCATTTAAAAGTTTCTTTTTTTTCCTTTAGTTTAATAGAACATATAAGAATAGAGCAACTCCAGATACAAACGTCTTTTTTTTTTTTTCCTTCTCATATTAAAGGTTTTGTTCAGCAGCAGCCTCGTGGTTAATCCCAGTTACCCATGGGGCTGATGCAACAAGATCATAAATTTGAGCCCAGTCTGGTCAACTTGGTAAAATCCTGTCTCAAACCAAAAATTGCGAGGGACTTGGGGTGGGATGTACCTGACTGCTCTCTTGGTTCCATTCACAGTACCAGAAGAAAAAAGAAAAAAAAAGAAAACACAAAACAGAAAACAGAAAACAAAGAAAACAAAGTCTTGTACAATGGATACAGATACTGATTCACTAAAGTAACTAAAGGTTTCACCTGGTGTGGATGATTGCGCTCTGCACACATGTTGACATTCAGTTATGGCACTTCTTGGAAATGATGGCTAGGGATACAGCTTAGTGGTTCAAGTACCTTCCTGGCAAGAGCAAGGTCCTGAGTTTGGTTCCAAGTATCCAAACAAATGAACAAATAAACAAATCACAAAAGAATTCAGATCCTATGGGCCACTAGAGAAAGACCAATGCTGACAGACTATTTACTTTCTGCTTAATTTGTGGCATTGGTTCGTGAGTTTAGCATATGTAATATTTCACTAGTGACCCATAGAATTGAAGTCCTGTGTAGAACTGAAAGATCACAACTACTATTCATATTACTGACCCACAGGTGTTATTTTCTCCATTATTAGGCTGTTTTTTTAAAAAATGAACATATAGTAGCAATATACCTGATATTTAAAAAAATGGATAATGTAATAGTAATCTAACAGTTTGAGGAAAAAAACTATGATTCAGTTAACAAGTGTCTCTGTGTTAATTTTCTGAGTTAATTTTCTGCTTGTCATATGTCAAGGACTATTAGGCATTTTGAAAACCTGATGGGAATATAATTAAATTGCCAAATATTTACTCAGAACTTACTATGTGCCAGATACAGACATGAAATTAGGGTCTCTGTGTTTGATGAGTTTATTCTTCAACGAATCTATTTCCTGGAGGCCCACTGGGGTAGACACATCTTGAATGTAGGATTAGGACAAGAATTTAGTGGAGCACGTTATCATAGGCTGAATTTCCTGTTTGTCACCTTCAGGGAAAGACCTGAGAACCTTAGTCTTGATCCTTCACCTTAGCCCTCTATGGATTGGTAATACCAAAATTTCCAAATGGTGTGCTTTTCCAGAGATTGCCTGGTTCTTGGTGGCTCCAGGATTGACCCCCTCTTCTTCTTCTTCTTCTTCTTCTTCTTCTTCTTCTTCTTCTTCTTCTTCTTCTTCTTCTTCTTCTTCTTCTTCTTCTTCTTCTTCTTCTTCTTCTTCTTCTTCTTCTTCTTCTTCTTCTTCTTCTTTTCCAGGACCAGGGTTCAAACTCATGACCTTGCACTTGCCAAGCAGGCACTTGTGCCATGGAACTATCTCCCTAGCGCCACGACCTTCTATTCATTTTTAAATAAACACCTATAGATCTTTACATCTCTGTGTGCACAGTGCTAGATGCTTAAAATCGAGAGCTCTCCACGATGTCCTCCTAGTTCTCATAGTTTATATTATGGTCGAGACACCTTGTCTGCCTTATTACATAAATATTAAGACCACAAGGGATGGTGATGTAAATAAAAAAAGACTAAAAACAGAGGGAATAACTTTATTTTGGCAGTGAGTGGGGAGAAAAATACACAAGCTGGCCCTTGAGTTATGAATAAATGTTCACTGGCTAGAATATAAAAGGGGATGACGAAAAACATGGAGAAACAAATCAAGGTGGTTCTTCTACTGAGTTCTAGGATTCAGGAAAGAAATGGATAAGGACATGCGAAGTTGGTGTAATCACTTATAAACCTTTAGAAGGAGGAATGTATCATCAATGTGTTATGTGTTCTAAGAAATATAGCAGAAATCCAGGTGTCAGTGGTGTCTCGTGAGATAGACAGGAACATCTACGGTTTTAATGACTGACAGATTTTCCAGATGGGCGACTGGCATTAATCTTATTCAGAGTCATGGAAATCTGAAAGAGGAGCTATAAGTACCACAGGGAGTGAAGTTAAGGAGATGACCTTGAGATGCAGAAACCACAGTGAGCTGTTTTCTGGTGCTCCACAGATTCAGTACAATGTGGGACACATGCAGATGAGGCTCCATGCTGCCTCGGGCACTTTTCTTAGACAATGGGAGCGAGTCACAATGAAGCCCAGTCTTCTCTGTTCAAGTACCTTGGATGACAGCCCTGTATCACTGCACCTGAGCATGGTGACTTTTCTTCCTGATGCTGTTTGAACTTGGAAGGCATGGCGCGTGTACAGGAACATCAGTTCCATGGCTTTGTTATTTTTTTGACATAGGGTCTCCCTAGTTAGTTCAGCCCAACCTCTATATCCAACCTCTTGAATCCAAGCTCAAAACCTGTGACTGCCACAGCTTGTGTTGTGAAGCTTCAAATAACCCTGGAATGTAAGGCCTTCCAAATCTTTCCCTTTTCATTTTTCTGGCACTGAAACTATTGTCATTTCATCACAGTGATCCTCCTGCCTCAGCCTATCAGGTGTTGAAATTATGAGACTGTGCTTCTATGTTTGGCTCAAGTCAATATATCTTAAATTGCTTAAATTCTCCAAGAAGTCCATGGATCTGACTGTCCATGGAAGGAATCATAGATTCCAATATAATTTATTTTCACAAAGTTCTATCAGAATCCAACTGGGAAAAAAAAGAATCCCACTGGGAAGATAGGGAAAGGCAGACTATATGAATTGAATTCCATTATAATATTTGTAATAATCTCTGGATATAAAGAGATGAAGGAACAAGATGAGTTTCTTGACCATAACTTGATGGTTACCACTCTCAATTCCTCTACAGGAAGCTCCTTCTGGAAGAATGGATTAAAGAGTTAATTATATGGAAAATATAATCGATCAATTTCAAGGGACTTTATTATCTGGGAATTTGAATGGGGAATCACAGGACACATACTGGTAGAAAATAGTTAGCTCCTTAGAAAACACAACTGAGTAAGTGCAGTGAGCATAAGCATTCATAATGAAGCCCATACTGACTTTTTCCTTGACCTTGCACACCACGTACAGCTCAGACAAGTTGGCCCAAGAGGGTTGTGTCAGAGGATCTGAGTCACTGCAGAGGCATCTTCAACAACAGAAATGAAAATACTGTACAGCTCTGGAAACCTTCTTAAGTTCAGCTACTCCAATCAAAACTTCCTGTTTATTTGATCTATATTCTGTGTTGAAATGTCTTTCAACTAACTGAAATAAGGATTTGCTTCAATTTGACTGTCTACAAAGTGGCTATCAGTAAAGTGCTAACCAGCTAGTCAGTAGCCATGTTCTAATACCGGTTTGGTAAACATTCGTAAGAAAAATACAACGGTACAATCCCCAAATTCTAGATATACAGAGAAGTAGATATAAATGAGCTCAGCTGAGCAGTCTTTTCTTGAACATATGGTCCAGGACAGGCATGAACCCATTTGTTACCGTCATGTGTTTCTGTCATCTGGATGCAGAAGATAAGAGCCATAAAGGTCATTTGCAGAATCATTCTAAGTTGTGTTGACTGAGTGTATTTAACCTGGCCAACCTTTCTTTATCCTTTCCAGGTATATTAAGGGCTCTTATGGGCTGTTGATTGCTTTAAAAAAACTCAAAGATTTTAGCTGTAGCACAAGATAAATGTAAACTTTGCCTGTGGGCAGGAAGAAGTGAAAGGAACCATTATGTTCTTTGTTTCATCTTTATTCTTAGAGTAGAGAGCAAGAATGTTTAAGAAAATCGACCAACAATAATGGGGTAGGGAAAAAGAATATAAAAGTTACATACTGGTGAAACACACTTAATCCTCCTATTGAGCAGAGGGACTGTTGGGTTGAGTCCTTGGCATGACAAGGGGAGGGAATATGCCCACATCAGAATTATTATTATCATTACTATTACTGAAAGTTGTTAACATACATCAAGGCTAATTTAGGTTTTTTTTTTGGGGGGGGGTGGGTGACCAGGGTTCAAACTGATGACCTTGCACTTGCCAGGCAGGCACTTATGCCATGGAGCTATTTCCCCAGTCCTTCTTCTATGTTTTTGAGTATTGTTATTTTTAATAGATCATGTAATAATTATGTATGCATTGTACAAGTACAACAGTAAATCTGTGTGGGCCATTTTGTTACTTTTGTGTTTGTTTCAATTTTGAGAAGGGGTGATAATAAATCACAGATGGATTTACCTGTACACTTTTTGTATAATACTTTATTTCTGTTAGATTTCTGAAAGTTAAAGTGCTAGAAGTCAGACGATGAACAATTGTGCCATTATTTTAATGTTGGTGAAGTTTAATCAACCAGCAGGCAAATTATGTCAAAGTCATTTTTGAGAAAATAAAGCTGTCACCCTGCCTGAAAAAGAATCACGCAGAAACAAATCAATGAAATCTTTTCAGTGAAGGTAAGTAGTAGGAAAGTTCAGAGAGGCTTATGGCTTATAAGCACCTCTGACTTTTTGTAGTTTCAGAGAGATGCAAATGTACTTTGGCTTGAGGAAGAAGACTGTTGAAGGGCTGAGAACAGTGTCTTTTTGTCTGCCTAGGGGCAAAATAATTTCTTGTAGAATAGCTACATCCCATTCCTAGATAATGACAGCATCCAAAGGAGGCACAAAACTGTTGGTATCAGGATAGGGGAAACACAGTGAGGTAGCTACAGCAGAAGAAAAGAAGGAACTGTCGCCTGTTTTTATCTGCTCGCACAGCACAGAAATGGATTGAGACATGGAAATTGCAGAAGACAAGAAGAAGAGCGTGAAACGTCCGCAGAAGACGCAGTGGAGAATCTAGGATGGTTTACAGGGCTGCAGAAAGTAGGCCAGTGCAGTGGGTAAGGAAAGAAAGGAGTAACTTAAATCACTAATGCGGACGGGCTGCGCTGCAAATGCGTCACAGACCTTCTGCCGCGCTGTCCCAGTCTTTCTTATGATCACTTGGAGACGCACAAGGTGGAGGCGGTGAGTGGTGCGAATTCCAGGCTCATTCCTTTCTGTTTCTAAGCTGTCACTTGCGGAACCGGTAAACTTCATACTCTGTGCTGCCTTTGGGCGGCTACTATAGATTCTTCTACCTTGCTACGGCAATGTCCTGTCTCTCATAGGAGGGACTGGCCTTTCTCTGGACTTTGGTTCCTCTGGTTGCCTTTCCACCATGGCTGTCAGATCATCTGATGAAAGTTATAGCTTCATAAAATTCAGCTGGGAACACATTCTGGTGTAGCGTTCTACATCTTTAGTGGAAGGAAGCACAATTATGATTACATTTGGAAAGTTTTCAATATGTCACATACCTATGAAACAAATAAAAAAAACTTTACATTTCTAAATACAACTTTTAAAATGAAATACAAGAACTAATTTTGTATTCCGTCATCACCATAAACGGAAAAAATGTAGCTAGTGTGTGTGCATGTGTGTGTGTGTGTGTGTGTGTGTGTGATTATGTGTGTGCTGCTGATAAAATCAGGGTGCATATGCTAGTATATCTTCCATGACTGAACTATGCTCCCAGCCCATAATAGGACTGACTTTAAAACAGTAACTTGACTGTAAGTCATAGAACAACTTATCTAATAATATTGTTGTTTGTAGGAATGTTTATTTATTTCATTTCAACACAGGCTATACATAATGACCATATTCTTCATAAAGGACTTACAACTGTACATGATATACCTTGCTTTTTTACCCCATTATATTTCTCTCCCTTCAACACTACTTCCCTTCCCCATGTACAAAAGCTCTCTCTCTCTCTCTCTCTCTCTCTCTCTCCTTCTTCCCATTTCATTCTCTTTATTTCCTTACCTTTTGTGGGAATATTGTGTTATGTTGTCTATGGGATAAAGTAAATGAGGAATTAATTATGTGAACTTTTACTATCCTCAGTACATTGTTGAGAACTAAAATTTTCGTCATGTGAGAGAGCAAATAGAGGTGAAGATGGAAGAGGGCAAATAAAATGCTTATGGTATTCGCGTACACTGTACATTTTATTCTTTTTATTTTTATTTTTATTTATTTATTTTTTTTTGTCTCTTTGAGACAGGGTCTCACTATGCAGCTCAGGCTGGCCTTGAGCTCACTTTTGTAGCCCAGGCTGGTCTCCAACTCGCACTGATCCTCCTGCCTCAGCCTCCCGAGTGCTGGGATTAAAGGCGTGCGCCACCACACCCGGCTGTACATTTTATTCTAAAAGCTTAGTTTATTTGCTAGGCATAATTAGTGACAATGATGCCACTGTGAACTGATGATCATTTTTTCAATGAAAATAACAATGGCTATATGGAGATATTTGGATTTTTGGAGGTTCTTCCCCTCTTTGCAGTAATACAAAGTAAGGGCTTGGGACACCTTTTCATGTATCAAGAAAACTACTGAAAACAGGATTATTAACTACATGCAGCATGTAATTGGAGAAAGTTCCTACTGCTTAAAGTTGAAATAATGTTGGCATAAAATAAAACAATTATGATATATAGAATGAATGTTAAATGTACTTTAACCCACAGTTCACTTTAACTTTTGGGATATAATTCACACATATAATTCATTCCTTAAAGCGTGCAATTCGTTTTTAATACTCTCACAAATTTCTTCACTTATCCTAACTCAAGTTTATATTTTATCGTCTCAAAAAGAAACTCCCAACTCTTATTATCTTCCTTATTCTTTGTCACCTCTAGCCTGAAACCCATTTTCTTCCTTAATAGCTTTCCCTCCCCTGAATATTTCCCTTGAACAAATGTTTAAGTGACCCTATGTGATCAGTCGTTTTCACTTAGCACGTGCTCAGATTCCATCCATGTGGTGTGCTGCATTAGGATCCCTCCTATGTCTGAGCAAATAATTCCTTCTATGATCACTCCCCACTTGTTAATCAGTTCACTAGGCGATGGGTATTGAGTTATTTCCACCATTTCACTATTACCATCAATACAATTATAAGTAGTTACATACGTAAGTGGTTAGCTTTCTATGGACATATGGATACTCTTCTGGGCGTGTGATTGGACCCGCTAAATCATGTTGCTAACTCCATATGTCATCATTCAACTAGCTACTGGGCTATTTCCCAAGTATCTGCAGCTTTTTTCTTTCTGCTTCACTTTGTGCAATGGCTTTGAGTTCTGCATGTCTTTCTCAATAAGCACTTATTATCATGTGTTACAAATTCTACTGGGTATGAAGCATTATCTCACTGTCACTTTGATTTGCACTTGTTCAATAACTAACGATACTGAAATTTCTATTTATACGTGCTCTTTGTTCAGTTATATGTCTTCCTTGAATAAATACCTATTCGTATCTTTTGCCCTTTTTTCTTTTTTATTTAGCACAGTGTCACTATGTATATTGGTATCATAGTGGTTCTCCTGTTTTCAGCCTCCAAAATGCTGAGGTTTCAGGCGCATGCCACCATGTCCAGTCTCAATCACTGTTTCAGTGCGCCCTGGAGGCAGGGTCTGCTCTGCAAGCCAGGGATTGAACCCTGGCTACTGCGCTCTGCCTAAGCAGGCACTTTAGTCCTCTGATCTATCTGCCTGGTTCTCTTTTGTCAATTTTAATTTGATTTTCATCTCTCTATCATTGAGTTATAAGTGTTCTTTATATAGTCAAGGTATTTTTTTTTATCAGATACATGATTTACCAATATTCCATTCTTTGGATTATCTTCTAATTTCTTCAAGCTCTTCTTTAAAGCACAAAGGTTTTACATTTTCATGAAACCTAATTCACTGATTTTCTTCATTGTTAATACATTTTTGTCATATCTAAGAATACTTGGAAAATTCAAATGCCAAAATGATTTATGCAAGTTTTTCTAGTTTTAGTTCATATATTTATGTACTTAATTCTGAGTTAATTTTTATTTACAGTGTGAGGTAAAGTTTTAAATTTATTCTTTTTATGTGACTACTAAAAAGTGTGGTCTCTGCACTATTCGATTTTGTTTTTGGTACTGAAAATCAACCCCAGGACTTTGCACTTGCCATGCAGGCACTATGACACTGAGCTATATCCCTATGCAATAATTTTTTTTTGAATAGACTGTTCTTTTCCCATTGGATGATGTCATCTTTGATCTAAACAGTTGTTTGCAAATGTATAAGTTCATGAAATCTTAAGAACGCAAGTAAATTAAAAGTAGAAAATTAAAAAGGAAAATATAAAATTTAACTGACAACCAAGAAAATATGCTGTAAAATCAACTGATTTTGAAAAAAAGGTTAATGAAGAAAAATAATCTTTCTACATTTTTCTATGTTGATCAATTAAGGAGATGTTTGTACTTATAAAAGTATTTGAGCTAGTAAAGAATAGAATTAAAACAACGCTATTCTGTAATCCACAATGAATTAAATGTATCTAGGCATTAAATTTACTCACACTGCATTCTGACTAGAAATGAATGGAAATAATAGAGATTAATTTCCAATTGAGAGTTATCTGATAAAGGAGAAAAAGGTTATGAGGTAGAATTTTATGACATACTATTAAAAGTAAGGAATTGCTGGTCAGGTTTATGGTGTCTAACAAGGACAACACCAGAGATCTTTAGCATTTCTTTCACTAAACATTCAGAGGTCAAAGTTTCTTCTTGTTTAATAAAAATAGGTGATGGCATGTAGTCATAGAGGCATACATGTAGAAGGCAATGTTTTTCCGTCTTCATACATTGTTCCCCACCATGTTGTATGGAATTCTGGCTGCATGGAGAGGCCATGTTCTGTCTGCCACTACCAACAACAATAGACAGATACACAGTTTGCCTAGGGGATCAATCTGGGTCAGACCGAGACACTGTAACTCTTGGAAGATCCCATGCAAGACTTGCTTGTCAGTCAGGGCACCTCCCACAGCCAGGAGAAATGAAAATAAGATAGTTATTATTTGAAACTCTTAAGTTTGTAATGATTTCTTTCCAGATAACTAGAATAGGAAGAATACAGAGAATCAATCTTATTGGATCTCCTATAACTTTACTTGAAGTAGGCTGTATATGGTCCTCTCTAAGCAAGGAAAATTATGCTTTGGTCCCTGGATAAGTTCCTGGTCACAAGGGCTCACTATCATGCTTAATATAATTGAGTAGCTATTTGTAATATTGTTGTCACTTTTATAAAATTTTGGAATTATTTTAAAATAAATAAATAACATGCAGTTTATGTATCTGGCTAATGTGACTGAATAATGAGTTTATGACCCCAAATGAGCCAATTTTAGTCCTTCTTTCAATCTTGCTAACTATCAGCAGCAAGGAAGGCTTTGGGGTCATCATGTTAGGAAATATCATTTCAGAACTTCTTTTACAGTCATGGAAATAAATAAATGTGCTTGGGATTATGATACTTGAGCAATATAAATGTAGCATTGTTTAGGTCCACATATTAGACCTCAAAAGATACAGAATTAAGTAGAATAGATAAAAAAAAATCCGTATTTGAAGCTCTATGAACAACCTTCTTATAATAAATTGTAATAAACCAAATATATTCTTCTCATTTTGAGTTTAATGCAGCTTATATTCTGCACGTGTTACATATGGTATTTAACAAGTGTGCTGTTTGACTCTCCTATGGCCTTCCTGATTTATGTACTTGCCTGCCCTCCTAGTTATTGAGAATATCTTCTCACCATGTAGTCATGTAGTTCTGTTTTTTGTGTTTGTTTGTTTGTTTTTGCCGGACCAGGGTTCAAAGTCATGACCTTGCACTTGTCAGGCAGGCACTTCTGCCACGGAGCTATCTCTCCAGCCCCAGGCCATAACTTATTCTACTAAGCTATCTCCATGGCCTTAAGGTTATAAGCTCTTTTGCTATATTTTCTGTCACATCTCTTAGCATTTAGCTAGAGGTTGTGATTCATTACTTCATGAAAGCCTAATATTGGCTAATACTTTTCCTTTTCCCAGACAGCGTAATCACCCTCAAATTGTATATAACATAAAGCTTAAAACATCGCTTAACTGTAATATTATAAGGATTTCACGCTGCTATGATTCATTTAGTTTTGCCTCAGGTCTGCTACATGACGCTCTCTCAAGTGCTTTTCTGTGGTCTCTGTGATTGTCTCTTTCACCAATTTCATCTGCCTGTAGAGCAGCCTTGAGTTCCTGAGGAAGACACAGACCCTGTGAGTGGCTGCTCTGTGGGGAATGTGGCTGCTTCTGCCAGAGCTGTCCCAGCTGGGGAGGGGGCAGGAGACGTGGACAGCTGCTGAGGGAAGCGAGTTCACGGGTCTCTCCTGACTTTTTTGTTTTTGCTGTTGTTGTTGCTGTTCTTATTTTGTATTTTTCATTCATTTTAATGAGAAAAAAAGATAAAATAGCCATGAAACTGTTTCAAAACAGGTTAGTGGGACCATTACAATAATTAACGTATTGCATATTGTCGTCTTCATAGTATTTATTCAGCAGACAAGATGGACACATATCTTGTCTAAACACAATTAGTACAAACCTTTCTTCTTATTGAATTAAGAGAAAGTAGCTGTATATTTATCCTAACTAATATATATATA
Organism: Myocastor coypus; assembly: GCA_004027025.1. Lineage (NCBI taxonomy): Eukaryota > Metazoa > Chordata > Mammalia > Rodentia > Myocastoridae > Myocastor > Myocastor coypus. Next base: position 11,492 of record PVJA010033213.1, on the reverse strand, counting down.
TATATATATATATATATATAGCAGAATGGTCCTTTACTTATAATCCCCCTTTTATTTTGTTTTGACAGAGATAGGTGTTCCATTGACTGACCTTATCAGATAGCAAAAATCACATCTTTTATTTTTTCAAAGTTACATCATTAGTTATATAGATCTCGTCTTTACTTGGCCTTAGCCATCTAGCAGAAAAGTGTAACCACAAAGTATAAAAAGTAAAGATTATTAATATGCTGAGCTGTAAAAGACTCAAGTGGACAACTTCTGACAATTTCCAGTTGTGCTAATAATTTAATACTGTTATGGACCATTGGACTATATTGAGTCATTTTGCTGAATTCAGGTACCTACAATCTTTGGACTGGCATCAAGTATGAAAAGGTCCTTTAAAGGCTTCTCCAAATCCTGCCTGGTTTTGACTTTTCAGCCTTCTGCTATCTTCGAATTTTGATCTTAGATCCTAATGCTGCCTGGATAATTTCCAGATTTTTATTTCAGATGTCTGGAGTGAGAATTATATTGCTCTCCATCTGATGTTTTACTTGACTTCCCTTGGACCAAAACACTCTTACAGGAACTACATTAATCTATGGCAGTTAAACTCCAACTCAGGAGATTAGAAAATTTGATAAATGGACTCAATTTTGTTTTCTAAATATTGTTTACTGTCTCACACTATGTAAATGTCTTTACTTTGGGGCAATTGCTATATGCAATCAATTTTCTATGAAGATTCTGAATTATGCTGATTTTTTTTGAAAAATCAAGACAGTTTACAATTTTTAACACTGAATTTCAAATCTGTTTGTGTGTACACATGATGGCTAAGTATGAAAAGTTACTGAAGATTGTTCAATGGGTTTTGCCTAAACAACTCAGCTATCACATTCCTTTGAGTAAGAAGAGCTTCATATTCTCAGCATGAAATTCTTTGTTACAGAGAATCTGACCTTCCTCTGTCAGAACAGCTGGAATAGAGGTCTATTTTGAGTTTTGTACCTGCTTCAAAGATTGTTGGCATGGAGGCAAAGCTTTCTGAAAACACACAGAGATTGAAAATGCCATAAAAATATCATTTTTCTCCTCTTGAAACACATATCTATAAGTGACAGGTCGCTATTGATTTGTTGGTAGAAAAACACACAAAAAGTACCAAGACCTGCTTGACATCTTCATTCATGTATGTCTTACATTTGCGAGAAAAATCACAAATATTATGTACTTTTCATGCAGCGCTCTTAACAAAGCAATGGATACTAGTCTTGTTCTTGTAGGTCCTTCTGTGTTGATTCTTGAACTAGCCTCATAAGTACACTCTTTACCAACTTCAACTCTCTAACACCTACTTTGAACTGAAAGCAGAGAAGATGGTACTCTACAAAGGATTATATTCAATAGAAATGCACCGTGCTTTTAAAAGTAGGTCTACTGGTGGAAAACCTGATGAAACTTACAGCAAGGTGCGTCTTTATGTCATTGAATCCATCTGAGAGAGGAAAATCATCTTTCCCCTCCCTCTACCTTTTATCTAATCAAAAGCTTAAATCTGTTCCCTGGCCTCCCCATCTAGCATTGTACTATTGTATATTGATTGGGCTGGAGGGCACCTCCTTGTGGAGAACGATTGATTTTTCTTTGTTACCAAAGCGATTTTAATAGTTTTTCTACAGGCTGTCATGTTTCAAGGCCCCAGGAGCAAGATGCACCTGGTACTAGAATTTAGTGATCAATCGTACAACCCACAGAAAATGTGCCTCTCCGCTGTGTGAGACGCCTCCACAGCCATTACTCAGAAAGTGACTTTAACTCGTTTTGATAAATATATTGCCTGGGAGTCTCAGGTGGGTTGCATGACGTTTTTTACCTCTGAGTCTGAAAGTAGATGTTTTGTTAAATTGCCATGTTGACAGCATAGCCACAAGAACAGAATTTTGTCATTTAACATTGCTTCAGTAGCTCCATGCCAAACTTGCTTGCCAGGGAAACTAGCCCAATGTAAAGGTCACTGCTCCGAAGAGTGACTGATGATAATAATGCTATTTGTATTGCCCTTGATATTTGAAAATGGCTTTTCTGGCTAACCGTATGAAGTGACTAGAAGTCCAAAGGTAGGATACGTAGCTCAATTCAGTGTAATTGTTGTTTGTTCTCATTAACCAGTAGTGTCCACTGTGCCCTCGGTCTTATGCAACGTGTCCTCTGTTTTTCGATTTTCTCTTCATGAATTTGGCTCAGAGGATTCTATCTCTTGCAGACGGATGCCTTCTGCAACCTGTCTTCATGCTAATGTCTTTGGAAATTCCTGATGTATCTTTAGAAATCTCATCAGTACTGTAAGTTTGAAGATAATATGATAATGCTTGGTTATCATTGATCATAAGGTCATAGGTATTATTTTAAGCAACTTTCTGCCAAAATAGGGATTAGATTACATGCCAAGCAGTATAAATGGAAAAATTTATGAGAAATTTTTAAGAGCTTGAGACACATTATCAGACTACATTCATACGCACACAAGTAACAAGGTCAATTTGTAACTTATATTCATCCTCTTCCTCACAGTACTAAACTATTCTTTAGCACTGTGATTTAAATGTGCACCATATGTAAGTATAGAACTCTTCCACAGAGCACAACCACAGTAAAATCTCTGTCGTATCCAGAGGTAGAATACCTTCTCTCCAATTCAGCAAATTTCTTTCCGTGTTGCTCCTATATCAGATGATGTAGTACCCATGGGAAAATAGCAAATAGAGAAGAGGAATCTTCTGATTTCTTAAAGCAATTTTTACTATAGTAGAGAGAAGTGTCACTATGCGGCTCAGTGGAAGAGAATACTTGCTCTTTGTGGAGGTCAGGAAAGGTTTTAAAACAGAAGGAAAAGCTTTTTCTAGGGCTGAGATGTGCAAAGAGGGCTGTGATGAGTAAAATGATGTTTCTATTCAAATTCATAGGTGGAGCCATAGCCGTTCTGATTTGGAAAGGGGTCTTATGTGGGTACTGGGTCTTCACACATACACTGCAGGTCCTAACCTGTCTAATAGCTCTGCCATTCATATGTATTTGAAATTAATATATATATATATATATATATATAATTATGTTTACATATATAATTACATGTTAGATTATAGATATATATAATTTCATATATATAAATTGCAGAGTCACAAGGAGAAAATCATGTAAAGGCTGTGTTTATAATGCCCCAAGCCAAGGATTTTCAAATATCTTTAGGAAACCACAAGAAACTAAGGGAGAGGAATGAATAGACTGTTTTTGTCGCATGTCTCAGGAGAAATCAGCCATTTCATGGATACTTCAGGAAATTAACTCACCTTGATTTCATACTTCTAACCTCCCAAACAATGAGAAGCTGGTCAAATTCTGTTAGAGTAGTATACAGCCAAGGATTTTAAGGAGAGAGAGAGAGAGAGACAGAGAAAGAGAGAGAGACAGAGAGAGAGAGACAGAGAGAGAGAGAGAGAGAGAGAGAGAGATTGTGTCTTGTTTTTGATTTTAGAACAAAAATGAAAAAAACGAAACCTGCAGCTGAGGAAATGTTTGTGCTGTGAGCAACCCACAGATAGGGGTGGCTGGAGGAACAGGAATGCAACTCAGACAACAAGCTCTAGTCATTTTGCCTGTGTTATGGTTTATGTCTAGTTGTCCCCCCAAAGCCTCATGTATTCATTGGGCAGAGACTCCTAGAGTTTGAGACTTGATCCATGATCCCTAGGATTATGGGTTTTAGTACTGATGGGATTATGGGTCAACGTACTTCTGGGATTATGGGTGTAGCCTAAGGTGGGGGCTAAGGTAGACAGCCTGAATGTAATATAAAGAGAGACAGAGAGACAGACTGTAGCTGTTGCTCTCTGCTACCCTGTTTGGTCAGTTGCCTCTGCCACCATTTTGTTGCTGTTCTGCCGCCATGAACTGGATGCTCTCTGCCCTGTTCCACTCAGCCTTGGGCCAGCCGAATATGGACTGAAACCTCCACAAACTGTGAGCTAAATAAACCTCTCCTTCCTTCATTTTGAGTGTCAGGTATTTGTCCCAGCAACGAGTAAAAAGTAACTAAGCCTGAAAAATCAGGACTGGGAATAAGGACACAGTGGGGAACACACTGGAAGGGAAGCGGTTTAGAAATTCTTTCTTTGGATTTCACTTACTCAGCTTACAAGGCACGAGAAAGCCCTGGACAGTGAATTAACGATTACAATTTGAAAATCAACTCTGTGATAGACTAAAAAGCCACTTAAATGATGTGTTGTTAATTTCAATATTTTTAGTGAAATAAGCGCTACATGTATTAGGGGTAACACTCTTTCCAGCTCTAATAAATGATCTTTCTGAGGAATGTGGTCAGTTTGCTTTCATTTCGTAGTGCTTGTGTAGTTTTTGTCACTTTTTCATGCAATATTAAGAAAATTAGACTTCTGAGGAAGTTCTATTCTTAAGAACTTACCTACCCAATGCTCCTTCCCTCCCTAAACATGAGCAGAACTCATGGAATTTCTATGGTACCCACAGAGTCGTGGATACAAGAAGTATACACAAATGCCACGTACTCACGGCAGAATAAGGGAAATGGAGTAAAATTCGCAGATTTAAAGAAAAAAAATGAAAATATCAGAGTCAAGTGAAATTTCATAATAACAAGTAGAAAGTAGCAAAGAAGAGCAAGGGTGGAGGGAGACAGGGCAGTGCAGGTGTGGGGAGAGGGGAGAGCGAAGGTAAGGTAGCAGCTGCCAGGTGACCAGCAGGTGTAGCGAAAGAGGTGTGAAAAGGAACGGTCTATCGCGGAAGGTTCACACCGCGCCTCTGGCTCTGGCTCTGCTGTGGGAGGGAGCGCATCCCCAAGGGGAGCACATGGTGGCCAGTTATGACCGTCTCACTATTTCAGAGAGGTCCACAGCAACGGGAGAGACAGGTGACACGGATGAAGCGAGGTTTTCATAAGCCAGGTTATCCATAAAAATAAGAGTGCACACATCATTCGCCATAGCTATTAAAAGGAGACTAGGCTGAGCAGACGGTGGCCTGTGGCCACACATAGTTCACTTCCGTTTTGGGAAATAAGTCTTCTTGGAGCACAGCTATGCCCATTTTTATACACATTTCTATGGTTGTTTTCGCACTGCCTTGACATTAAAGTTAAGTTGTTGTGACAGAGACCATATGGCCCCTAAAGCTGGAAATACTTATGCCTGACCTTTAACAGAAAAAGGTCTCTGACCTCTGCTCTAGCATATTTTCAACATGGGTTGAAGAATATTTTTAGCTCCTGAAATCAGATTGCTTGAGTTAAATAATTTTTTCTTGTACCAACTGACCTTGATCTTGGACTAGATATTCCCCACTTTCTTTTACACCTACAATTTTATTTTGGTGTAAAATGAGTTGAACAATACTAACTCAACTCTACCAGGGTCGTTGCTGAGGTCAGTTAAGCACAGCACGCCGAGTGTTGCCTTGGCATGCGTGTTAGCTCTGCTTTCTTCTGCTTAGAGGGACAATCAGGGGTCACTGGGGATTCACGCCCAGGTTCACACTCCACCGATTTCGTGACCACCAGGCATTGCCAGAGTCCTCCCAGGACAAAGTGTCACAGATACCACAGATACCTGCAACAGCTTAGAATGGAATCCCTTGTATCATGTATTTATTTTAAAATTTCTTTCAGGATTACCAAAGCAATGTGAGCTAGACTGCAGCATTCTGAGTTTCATCAACATTGCCTTTCCTGCTTCTTTTTTAATGAATGGATTTGATTTTCATTATTTTACAGACATTACCAGAATCATCTCCACATGGTATTATAGACATGGTTTCCAAAACAATGGAAATAAATGCAGAGCCACAGTTTAGATCTACAACCCTAAACTTTCTGATGGAAAATAACTAAAGCTTTTCTTTATTGAAATAACATATGATGGTGACATAGCTCATTTTAGTATTTTTCAATATCTGAATGAAGTGTTGGACTATTCCCACTCTACAGCAGATTCTACCCAATTTCTGTTGGCTTCTTTGTGGTTCTTAATACCAGACACATTGTAAAATGTAGGCACATGCAAAGATTCATGGAAATACCTATGTAAAGGCATGATGTTCTTTTAACCTCATCTATGTGAAAATGGCCAATCTACTTATGGAAATTTCAGTTGTGCCTGTTAGAAGCATGGGAAGAATCCACTATGCATCTAAAAACTATGATCTATTTTTCTGTTTGCTTAGCCACTTGGATTTTCTTTCTTTCAGCATTGTGTATCTGACAAATCCTACCTTTCCTTTAAAACCTTAAGAACCACCCCATACCTATTAAGCTTTCCCTGTCTATCCTTTGCCCAATTTGGCTTATCCTCTCCTTTCAGCTAACACCATAGTTATTTTATATTCTTAAATGTCTGGCATATGTCAGTATCTACCTGCAGAATGAATGTTGTTTGAGCTCAGAGAAAGGCCTTGTTCAAGTTTACAATCCAAACACCTAACACCTATACAGTAGCCAATTATTAAAGATGGAGTTTCATATATATGACATCAAAAACAAGCAATAAAATAAAATAAAAAATTACACAGTGAGACTACATCAAATTAAGCAGATACACAGCAAAGGCAATGATAAATAGAATGGAAATACAATCTACATTATGGGAAAAATTTTTCAAATTATAGTCTGAAAAAGGTCAATTTCAAAGATAGATAAGAAACTCCTATTACTGCGTATTTGAAACCTATAACTTGATTAAAGAAAAACTTAGGACCTGAGTAGACATTTCTTCCAAACCAGCATAAAAGTTACCCACAGGTACATGAAGAGATGCTTAATGTCATTAATATTCAGGAAAATGGAAATCAAAATCATAATACCTGTTAGTATGGCTGACATCAAAAAAGTTGAAATATACTGTTGGCTAGGATGTGTAAAACTTGGAATTCCCATTACATACTGCTAGTTGGAATACAAAACAGCACTGCTGCTACAAAAAACAACATGGAAATTATTCAAAACATTAAAAAGGCAAACTGTCTTAGGATCCTCAAGTACAGCCTCTGGGTATTTACATATTCAAAAAAGATAAAACTGGGACCTCAAAAAGATATTATCATACCCATAGTCATGACAGCACCACATACAAGAGCCAGAGGTAATACAGAAATGATACAGAAATAGTTAAATATCCCTTGATGTTGAATAGAAACATAAAAGGTGGTGCAGAATCTCTCTCAGCCTTTAAAAAAAAAAAAAAGAAATTTTGCAATGTATAAGAATAAGGATGATACTGAGAACATTATGCTGAGTAAAATAAGCCCATCATAGAAAGACAATCCTGAACCCTTGCATCTACAGATAGTAAGTGACATAGCCAGTACTACAGAATCAAAGAGCGCAGTTAGAGTTGCCAGGACTTGAAGGAAAGTGGAAACCGGGAAAGGATAGTAAATAGTATGACAATCACAGTATTCAAGGTGACTAGATTCTAGGAGGGTGCTGTACAATATTATGCCTATAAATAGCAATATTATTTCGTACACTTAAAATCTGACAGAATAGATATCATGTTAAACGTTCTTGCTACAATGAAGAATAAGAATGAATAAAGAAATACAATTTGAGAACAACAGAAGGAAACGTGAAACGATATCACACAACAAGAAATGATCATGACAAGCTCAGGACTCACAGAGAGAGAATGTGCCTTAGAAGGTAAGAATACTAAGTGTTTGCTGTGCTTCTGTGTTAAAGTCCCATTAAAAATAAAAGAAATATAAGCATGAGGAGGATGGGAAATCTAAGATCGATGAGTTGAGTGTAAGTGATACCAGGTTTTTGTCTGTAAATACAAATTTCTGCGACTAAATGTAAAACATTGTAGAGTTCAGAAAAAGAAACTTCGTTGAAGTTATGTGCGTTCTTCGTTCACCACGTTGACCAGGAGTACCTTTTCACATCTTTTATTCCTGTCATTAGGCCCAATAATTGATCACTGTGTACTTTAAATAATACAGTAGTCTTAATTTTTACTACATTTTTCTGCTCAAAACATGTCTCCTTTTCAGTTCACTTCAACCACTCATTTGTGCCATGCTTTTGCACAGAAGTCTTGAGTTGTTCTCCACTTGCCTACAGGTTAGTCTATGTTCCTTGTCCTGCATTCTTTAGGACTCCTTTAAACAGTCTCATCTCACTAATCATGCATCCAGCATCTTTTTGTATCTTTCCTAAAAAAAAAAAAAAAGTCTTAATTTCAATGCATTTTCTTCTTTCAAATAAATTGTACTTCATTAAGTGTATCACGAAAGCTGATTTTATTCTCTTTCATTTTATTTTATTTTATTATTTTTAGGGAAGGGTCTACAGGGTGTTCAGGGTCTCACTGCTAGGTCAGACTTGCAGTGATCCACTTGTTTGCAGCCTCCCAAGAGCTGGGATTACAGGAGCGCAGCACCGTACCCAGTCTCAACCACCATCGCAGCATGCCCTGGGGAAGGAGTTGGCACAGCAGGCCCAGGAATCGAACCCCAGCCCTTTGCCTGCTTGCAGGCACGTTAATCTGCTGAGCTATTTGACTGGCCCTTGATTTTATTCTTTAATAAATATGTCAACATTGATTGTTCTTACCAGCCAATGAAGTAATTTTCCTGTGAGTTGCTTTATTTAAAAACCTTTTGACTTGCTCTTAAGAGTCCTTTTGCAATTTGTGTAGTTTGCAATCATCTTGGGTAGTAGTTCCATATACACATTGTAGTTTTTTTTTTTTTTTTTTTTTTAAATCTCCTTTGCCTTTCCTTCCCCATCACCTCTGGTTCACACTTGCTAAGGTTACTTGTGTTCTCCCCTGTTGCAGCACATTGTGTTCATATTAATTGGGGTTATTGCATTCCCGTATGTGCCAGCTTTGTCTTCTTTTCATTTTCCCTTCCTTGCCTGCTTACCTCTAATCCTTTTCCCTTTGGGTAACTTCCCTATTATAAGAGAACCATCCCTTTGTTCCTTTCTAACCCTCCTTTATCATTTTCCTGCAATTTCTGTTTTCCGTTCTACCTCCTTAGTGTCTCTAGGGATCGCCTAGTGAGTCTCCCATCTCTGTGGTTTCATCGCAGTCACCAGTTTTGCCAGTGAGCATCCCTGGAAGAAAAAGCCTAGAGCGGCCGCACCTCACCCGAGCTCTGTGAGCGGCTCCAGCACATAGCAACTTAGCCCAACTCGTGGGTGGGCCAGAGCTAGTTATTATGGCTACCGTCTATCTCCTATCACTTATTCTATAACATTCATTAATATGCGTAGGATGCTTATAATCTTCTTTTCACTTTAATAATTACTGCTTTCAATCCAACATCATCATTGCTCTTATAATCCCGGAGATAATATTTAAACTACTGTTCTTGGAATTGTCTTTCCTAGGTCAAAATCTGTCAACATGCAGCATGTGCATGAGATTTGGAATGTCAACCGGAAGTGGCTGTTATTTTTTCAAGGAGAGGCAGGCAGCCTCGGTTCTGCAGTCTTACGTGGTAGCAGGAGAAAGGCTCTGGGATTTCACAAAGGTGTTAATCTGCCCTAGAACACATGCTCTGACATTATGTAATTAATTATCTACTGAAGCCTCAAACTTCAAGTATCATCACCCGGGGAGTCACATGTTCAGCTTTGAATGTTGACGGCACAAAGTGAGATCATAGCTCAGAGAAATGATGGGAGCATTGCACAGATTCTTGACAGTTCCGCTACCATGGTGGAGAGTTTTTGAAAAGAGTCCCTTTGGTGACTGAAGTTGGGGCCAAATGTAGCAGTTTTCTTGACTTTACCTCCTTAGTCCTCCCAATGATACTGTAAACCTCCGATTGCCTGTATCGAAACTTACAGTGAATGGAGTCATTTTGGTTTTCATTGCCCGACTCTGGTGCATACACCAAACTTTAATCATTTAGAATGCACAAGCTCTATGGGAGGAACTGCTTCTGTGGATGCCAGACCTCGCTCCTGCCTTGCGGCTAAACTCTTCTTCCACCTTCTCTCCTGGACTAAGCAAGTACTTTTGTTGTTGTTGTTTTGTTTTGGCAGTACTGGGGATCAAAGTCAGCATCTTGCACTTCCCACTTAAGTGGATCCTTACCACATCTACTGCACAGAAGATACTTAAAACAGTCTGGACCCTGACAGGAGTTTTGACCAGTTGATGGTGGTTTCTTTGCGTAGCGCTTAGCGAATTTCACCTTGAGAACCCAGAAATGAGAGTCAACAACTGTCAACTGTGCTATGAGTTCTGTCTATAGCATGTTGCATAATAAGCCCCCAAAGATGTGCCAGGCACACACTGGGTATCCCCTCACCCTGGCAGGGAATGCTCAGGTAAGAACACACAGATCCTTAAGCGTATTTCAAGGTGATGCTGGAACATTGAAGACAGGGAACTTGAACTGGCTGCTCCAGCCAACACATGACATTTCCAGCCCTGTTTTCTGGATCCTGTTTGGTATTATGACAACGTCCTTCACGGATCCCTGGTCAACCTCTGGGTCTTGCCAACATGCCAAGAATGCTAGACTTTGACTGCTCTTAAAGGGAGTTATTTCCTGCTGTGCTTGCAGCTCTGGTGGTTTGGGCAGTGCCTGACTCTGGAACAAGTAGCAGGCAGTGGACGGGGTGGATCCCTTAAGCCGAGTACTTCTCTCCTTTAACACAGCCCACTGGGGGTTAGACTCTAGACCACCCCAGGACTGGGCAGGGACAGCAGGAGAAGCTGACAGAAACACATTGACACTCACACTGCTCCTGTGCTGTGCGTGATTAATGAAGCCCTTTGTCACTACACCAGGAGTTTCCTGTCTTCTGCTAGTGTCTCTGAAGCAGAAGCAGGCTAACTTATTAGTTTTAAGTAGAATGAAATCAAATTCCAGACCTGACAACTGGAACACACAATTTGCATGCCAAATATGGGGAGAGTCACTCAGTCAGGTCTGTGCCTTTCTTTCTGCTGCTAGTCGGTGAGCTTTGTAAGGACACGAATCTTCATTTTAGTTCACTCATTTTTGCAGTGTATCAGTTATATGTTTCAAAAACACATCAAAATAAATTAAATATTTCTCAACTCACTTGAGGAAAGGCCTGAACACTTTCCTATGTTCTTAAAACTTTCATTGAGATACTTGAGGGCCTTTGAAGGGAGAACAGTAACACATTTCATTCATGAAATTCTCAGTTAGTGGTAAATTTTTTAATATTGTGAAGATTAAGCCAGACCTTCCAAAATAACTTCTAGGTTAGATGTTCTCAAATTAATTACTTATTTGTCTCTCATTTTTCGTAATTACTCACTTTAAAAAATAATCATAATGAACTTCTATGTATTCTTTTTCTTACATTAAGAATTTCAGTATATATATACATATATGTATATATGTATATATATACAAAAATATAGTTAAGTAGAGACACTACTAATTGCTATCAGCCCATTGACAGGATAGGTACACGCCTATAT
>PVJA010033212.1:0-23601 GCA_004027025.1 Myocastor coypus | reverse complement strand
AAATAAATAAATAAATAAATAAATAAATAAAACATTTACAAAGAACTTCACGGGAGAGTCTGATCTAGACCCTTCTTCAGAGGCCCACAGGTGACCTGAGGGCCCACCCTGGGTTCCTAATCTTGACTCTGGCTGTGTGGGTCCCATGAGGTGCCACCCAGTCTCTGGGTCCTGCCAAGTCCCCGGCCCTGCCATGCCTGCAGGCTGGCTGAGGCCCCTGTAACCAGGAGCTGCTGCTTGCAGGCCACCTGAGAGCCCGAGCCCAGACAGCTGCCCAGATCTGTCCTTATAGGAAAGCAGCATTTGGTGCCTTTCGGAGAGCATCCTGTGACCAGACAGAAGAGAGCTGTCACCTACAGAGCTGTGAGCTACCAGATAGCAGGGCGTGTCAGCCTTTCCCTTGAGGCTGGCTCAGGCCAGTGGCAGGGACCAGGGCATGGGGGCCAGGGCAGGGGCACTTTTCTGCTTGGTCTCTGCCAGGTGTCTGGCAGAGCTGCCACACACTAGGGTCAGCGCAGAGCCACAGGAGACCTGGGAGGGTGTGAAATCCTTGCCCTGGGCCTAACCCTAACCTCACTGCTCTTTCCTGGAAAAAGAGAATGGATGAGGATGTGTGTGACCTGTGGCTTTTGCCACCCTGCCTGCCATTGTGACACCCAGGGGTGATACTGCCCCAGGGGACTCCACCTTGGCTGGGCCTCTGGCTTTAATTCCCAGGTGTGAGCAGATTGGATGCCCCTCTTGTCGGCCACACGGAGATACCCGGGCATGGCCTCTGGACTTTGCCCTGCACCCGCCTCACTCTCGTACCTTCCCAAGCCCTGGCCTGGCTCTTATGTGGCAATTCCTAGGCTATGCTTGAGAGCCCTCCCCTGCTGGGCGCTGGCTTCACCACCTGTGCTTGCCACGCCCAGCTTGGGCCAGGTTCCTGGGCTCCCTGTGGTGGGGACCCAGGAAAGGGGAGGAGAGGCCACTGAGCAGGTTTACACTCAGGAAGTGACAGTGCCCACCTGCCACATAGCACTGCCACCCTGGGAGCAGGGCCCAGAGATTAGGGTGGCACAGACAGGCCCCAGGCCTGTCATTCATGGGCAGCCGTGGCCCAGGGACAAGTGTATGAGCTATGGAGAAGCCTCTGCAGGCAGCTGCCACAGGAAAGCTGTTCTCGCGTGTGTGTGCATCTTCCTACCCTCCTCATGGCCTGATGGCCTGGTGGTCCACCGCACCTGTCACCTCAGTGCCCCTGGGAAGCTGAGGCAGGAAGATTGCACGTGTGGGTGCAGCGTGGGCAACTCGGCAACTTATTGAGACCCTGCCTGTCTGGGGATGTCACTTGTTAGGAAGGCCCTGGGTTCATATCCAGTACTCCCCAAAAAGAAAGTGTGAGAAAATAAACAGCATCATGCTGATCAGGAGCATGGCCTTGCCCTACACTCAGCTGTGTGGGCCCCGAGGCTTCACTACCAGCTGGGGATCCGAGCTGTGGAGGGAGCTGTGTGGGAGGGGCCAGCAAAGTCAGAGTGCAGGCAGCATTGGGGTGAACACAGTGCCACTGGCTAGGGCCCTGCAGAGTAGGCATTGAGAATAAGGGTCCCTCCCAGTACACTTGGAAGCGTTGCTGGGTGCGGTGGTGCACATCTTTAATCCCAGCACTTGAGAGGCTGAAGCAGGAGGATTTCATGAGTTTGAGGCCAGGTTGAGCAACATAGTGAGTTCAAGGCCAGCCTGGACTACACAGTCACCCTGTCTGAGAGAGAGAGAGACAGAGACAGAGTCAGAGTGAGAGACACAGACAGACAGGCAGGCAGGCAGGCAGGCAGGCAGGCAGGCAGGCACACACACACACACACACACACAGAGAGAGAGAGAGAGAGAGAGAGAACCAAGTTGAGAAATGCTGAGTCAATGGGCCCTTACTTTGACACCTCATGGATTTTTAATTACTTAAAAATTACTTATTAAGGAGAACTGTACACAATACAAAGTAGGCAGAGTGGTGCTGTGGAACCTGGGTGATTCTGGGATCTTCCCACCACCCATGCAGGTCGGGCTTGTGTACACCGAAAGTTACCTTCATTTTAGAAGATGTGAGACCCCTTTTTTTTTTTTTTTCCTTTTTGAGACAGGGTCTCGCTATGCAGTTGAGGCTGGCCTTGAGCTCACTTTTGTTGCCCAGGCTGGTCTCGAACTCACACCAATCCTCCTGCCTCAGCCTCCCAAGTGCTAGGATTACAGGCGTGAGCCACCACAGCCGGCTGAGATGCCTTTTGTTTTATTTTTTATTTTTTATTTTTTTTATTTTTTTAAATTTTATTTATTTTTTTCTTGTTTCAGAATCTTTGCTTGTCTATTCATTCATTTTCATGGCCGGCTCAGCCCATTCCGAGGGCAGGGCTGGTGCAGCATGTGGTGCCGGGGATCGAACCTCAGTCCCTGAAGTCGCCCAAGCTTTCCCAAGCAGGCGCTTTAGACCACTGAGCCATCCTGCCGGGCCCCAAGATGCCTTTTGTTTTAAAGCTGGAACTTGAACCAGGGAATTTACACTGAGCCATATGCCCTGCTTTTTTTAAAAAAAAATTCGAGATGAGGTCTTTGAGTTCCTGTATTCCTCAGGCTGGACTTGGCCTCCCACAGTGCCGCTCCCAGAAAGAAGCCTGTGCCATCACTCTGAGAAAGCTTTCTCTCTCTCTCTCTCTCTCTCTCTCATTTATTTATTTATTTATTTATTTATTTATTTAGAGACAGGGTCTTGCTATGCAATTCAGGTTGGCCTTAAACTCACTATGTAGAGCCGGCTAGATAGCTCAGTGGACTAAAGCACCCGCTTTGGCAGAACACAGCAGCCGGGGTTTGATCCCCAGCTGGCTGTGCCAGCCCCACCACTGGGGGCATGCTGAGACGGTGATTAAGACTGGGCATGGTGACACGCCTGTAATCCCAGTACTTGGGAGTCTGATCTGTGTAGTGAGAACCTATACACCCTGTACACCCTGCCCTAAATTAAAAACAAAACAGAAGGGACTGGGGAGATAGCTCCGAGGCACAAGTGCCTGCTGGGCAAGTGCAAGGTCGTGAGTTCGAACCCTGGTCCCACAAAAAAATAAAAAAAATAAAAAAATAAATAAAAAAAATAAAAACAAAACAGAAACCTCACTATGTAGTCCAGGGTGGCCTCCAATTCTTGACTTGGCATCCCAGGTGCTGGGATTACAGATGTGCCACCACACCGGGCAATGAGATGCCAATTTTTACAAGCATCAAGTGTATGACTTGTAGAAGTTAATCCACTTTCTGTTACCATTGTGAGAAAGAGGAAAGGTTTACTTTGTTTCATGGTTTGGAGGATCTCAGTCTATGACCAGTCTGCCCTGTTGCTGGACCTGTGGTGGCATAGGACATGGTATGCAGAGCCATGGTGGGAAAGCAGAGGGGAGGAAGGCCGGGGCCCTACTGTACCCTGGCATGTGCTGGCCACTGACAAAGGGACATGGAGATGGGCGTTAGGCCCCACCTCAGCTTCCCCTTCTGCAGACGTTTGCAAGGCAGCTGAGACTCAGAGACAGAGCCTGCATGGCCTGTGTGGGGCCCTGGCTCCACCCCAGCACCCACACAGGGACCCGGACTCCAGGAGGTGTGAGCTGCAGTCCTTGTGTCCTCCTCCTGGGTGCTACGGCCCAGGCCCAGGGCCGTAGCACAGCGAGGCTGCTGTTTGCTCAGCGCATCTCTTCTACTCAGCTTTCTTGCAACTGACACTGCACCCTGACACCAGAGTCCAGACAAACCCACCTGTCCCCAGTCACCCAGGAGCCTTCCTGTCCAGCCCGGCCTGCTCAGGGCTCTGCTGACCTCTTCCTGCCACCTTGGCTAGGCTCCTCTTGCTTAGACGTTCATGCAAAGAGAGCTGCTCAGGGTGCAGGCGTTTCGTCTGCCTTTGTCTGGGTAGTGGTGTGACACACACTCTTGTTTGTCCCTTTTTTCCTGCTCCATAGACACTAGTCACAGTTACACCCACCAGCTAGAGAATGCCTGCCCTGTTTCCTGGTTTGTGTATTTCTGGTAGATAGGGGAGAAGAGATGCTGAGTCAGGTGGTGGGTGCATTTGCTAAAGAGGGGTGTGGCAGCATACTTCTGCAATCCCAGCCCTCGGGAGGCTAAGGCAGGAAAATCACTTCACGTTTCAGGCCAGCCTGGGCTACTTGATGAGACCCTGAGTCAAAGTACACACACAAAAAAGTTCTTCAGGCTATTTTTCAGAGCAGCTGACATGTCACCGTGTGTTTATTTCTGTGTCACTGTGAGAAGCTGGGCCACTGCCCGCTCCCCACCTCTGCTGGGCAGCATGGCTCCAGCTAGATCCCCAGCCATGACACCACCCCTGTCCTCCAGATGGTGCAGTCACTGGGCTTCGCCATCTACCGTGCGCTGGACTGGGGGCTGGATGAGAGCGAGGAGCGTGAGCTCAGCCCACAGCTGGAACAACTCATCGACCTCATGGCCAACAGCGACTGTGATGAGGGCGGCTGCAGCACGGCGGACGAGGGCTACGGGGGCCCTGAGGAGGAGGAGGAGGTAGTGGCCGAGGGTGTCCCCCGCGCTGTGCACACCTTCGCCCAGGCCATGCGGCTCTGCGCAGCACGCCTCACTGACCCCCGGGGTGCCCAGGCCCACTACCAGGCTGTGTGCAGGGCCCTCTTTGTGGAGACCCTGGAGCTTCGTGCCTTCCTGGCCCGGGTCCGCGAGGCTAAGGAGGTGAGTGACATGGGGCAGGGATGCAGAGGACGGCATGGAGCCCAAGGTGGGGGCAGGGCCTCTGCGGAGGTGGGCGTGGGTGCCAGGGGCCAGCAGCTGTGCCCACCTGTCCACCTGCCCAGCATGGGGAAGCCTCTGTCACTAGAAGTCATTCTGGGCAGCCTGGTACTAAAGCCTCATGCTGCAGCCTCATGCCTCCTTTTACCAGGTTTTCAGAGGAAGGGAACAGGGGCTCAGGGTCCATAATAATTGGGTTTTCTGGGGCCTGGCAGGATGGCTCAGTGGTCTAAAGCGCCTGCTTAGGAAAGCTTAGGTGGCTTCAGGGACCTCGGTTTGATCCCTGGCACCACATGCTGTGCTAGCCCTGCCCTCAGGGCAGGCTGAGCCGGCCATAAAAATAAATAAATAAACAAACAAACAAAATAATAATAATAATAATTGGGTTCTCAGCCTCTTCCTCCCAACCAACACTGCAAACCCAGAGGCTGTTTTTCCTCTCTAATCCCACTTAAGTCTGGAAGAGGAGAGCATGAGGCTTCTGGCTCAGCACCCCAGAAAACGGTGCTAGCAACACTTCTGCCCCCCAACCATAGATGCTCAGAAGCACCCGGGCCAGGCCCTATATGAGCAGTACCAAAGCCCTGGGCCATAAGGTACTTAGCACCAAGTGGGCCCAGGGATACTCATGCCTAGACCATGCAGGCCCAGACCCTGACAGGACCAGACATGTAAAAGCTTAGCATCACTGAGGCTTAGCGCCACAGAGGCCCTGTGACCCAGGCAGGCCCTGCTCACACAGACCCTGAAGCCCACAGCCCAGCCCTCATAGACCAGGGACTAAGCAGGCCCAGACCAAACAGGTGCAGAGTCACACTGCCCCGGACCTGTAGAACCCAGGTGCAGGGCCAGAGAATTAGAGCCAGATGACTAAGTCCGCATGGGCCCTGACCCACACTGTCCCAGATCCTGGCAGGTGGAAGGTACATAGGCCTGGATTCATGCAGACACCCAGGATAACACAGGGCTTGACCCCACCATGCCCTGATTTGCAAGGCCCAGGGCTACACAGGTTCAGCCTACAGAGGCTCAGCTCACACAGAACCAGCATTCCCCAAGACAGTGGGGCTCTTTAGTGGGGCTGCATCCTCACCCAGACAACAGGGCTCTTATTGAGAGGGGTTCTCAGCTGCTCTGCAGCTGTAGATTCTGATGTTCAGGGAGTCGGCATGAAAACAGAGAAGGGTCCCTTGGGGAGCGTGCTCACCCAACAGGCATTTTGAATGAAGTGGCTTGTTAGGCTAGATGTGAACTCGGGCAGGCTGGGAGTGTGGTGTGCCCATTGCCATGGGAGCTGGCTCGTCCCCGCAGGGACTCTCACTAGGATCCCACGCCTTCTGCTGCTCTGGTTGCCAGGATCACCATGGCAGTTGGCCAGGGAATGGCAAAACCCAGAGGTTGAATTTGGGTGAATGCCAGGGAACTGGCGTTGTCTTGGTGAGGACGGCTGTGTGCCAAAGGATAGCTGCCCCCTGGGCCAGGTGGGTTAGAGGAGTAGGGGCTCCAGCACCTGAGGTGGTGTGTCCGGTGCCATCCCTGATGTTCTGACACCCACCCTTCAACCCCATCCACATGACTGCCATGCCCACCACTGGCCCAGACCTCCACAGAGCTGATGTGGACTGAGGCTGGGTCCCTTGTGCCTGGCTGGGATCCTGAGGGCGATGCAATGGGCGTGTGAGGAGGGCAGGCAGGCCTGAGAGGGTTGAGAATGACTGCCCTCTTCACAGGGCATCTACACCTGTGTGAGCCATGGGGACGCAGCGCCTCCTGGTGGACATGGGCTACCAGGCGCGGTGCTCTGTGGGCCTTGGCCCTCGGCAGGTCTCTTCTCTGCCCAGAACCAGCCCCCAAAGAATGGTGGCCTGGTACCCCGTGTAGCTGTGAGGCAGACACTGCTTTCCAGGCGGTTCTTCCTGAGCCACAGAGCTGGGGCTGAGACTCCAGCATGTCCTGTCCTGGCTGCCCTTCTGCTTCCTGGACTAACCAGCTGTGTGGTTCCAGATGCTGCAGAGGCTGGGAGAGGATGAGCCGCAGACAGAGAAGCCACTGGCTGAGCTTAACAACCTTGGACACACAGACTGGGTGAGAGGCGGCCCTCCTGCCCACACCCCTCCCAGACCCCCCGGGGTGTACGTAGGCAGCAGTGGTGCCTATGGGCTGACGACCACTCCTCCCCTGGGCCAGGCCCGGCTGTGGGTGCAGCTCATGCGGGAACTTCGCCATGGGGTTAAGCTTAAGAAGGTGCAGGAGCAGGAGTTCAACCCGCTGCCCACCGAGTTCCAGCTCACACCCTTTGAGATGCTGATGCAGGACATCCGGGCCCGGAACTACAAGCTGCGCAAGGTCATGGTGAGCCAGCCGGACCCCTGTCCTCGCCCAGGCTATCAGGGGCCTTGGGGTAGGGACAGGCGGGAACGGCACTGCTCCTGCCTCTGTGTTCCGCAGGGTAGAAGGTTGTGGAAGGCCAAGTAGTCCTGAGAGGTGGCTGTTTAAAGCAAGACTGCAGCATCTTACCTGCCTCGCCTGCCTGGCTTTGCTTTTAGCATTCTATGTCTGTTGGTTCTGCCTGAGACAGGGTTTGCTATGTGGTTCAGCAGGCCTTGAACTCACTATGTGGTCCAAACTGGCCCCAAGCTGAAGGTCCTCCTCCCTCAGCCTGAGTGCTGGGATGATAGAAATGTGCTGCCACACTCAACTTCTTAGCATTTCAATAGGCCAGTCCCCTTGCTATTTGTCAGCTCCATGAGCTGGGAGCTGTTACCCACACTTACAGAGGAATCCAAGGACCAGAGGCTTGGGTGATTGGCTTACGGATGCCCAGCCATGTACCTGCCATGCATCTGCCCTGCAGCCATGCGGGAGGACAAATCTGTAGGGCAGGCCCTTGGAGGCCTTGGTCCTCGGCCTAGCTGCCTGCTCTCTGGTTTACCTACAGGTGGATGGGGACATCCCTCCCAGGGTAAAGAAGGATGCACACGAGCTGATCCTGGACTTCATCCGCTCCCGGCCTCCCCTGAAACAGGTACTGGCTCTGCACACCCACCTCTAGGGCACCTGGAGCCCTGTGCTGGCCTCTGCTTCCACAGGCAGCTACCTGGCTCTCTGGCTGGAAGAGTGACCTAGCCCTGGCCCTGCCTGGCCTGGTGCAGTGTGGCCATGGTCCTCTTTGAGAAGAGCAGTGTTGGCACAGAGCCCACCAAGTCCCAGGGCAGCCGCCGCTCCTGGCCAGTAGGGGTGGTGCTGAGCACCTTGGACTCCAGGTGGGCCCCCCACTGCGGTCCTCACTCCCTTATCCCCTGGCACATTACTTCCTTGCAGGTCTCTAAGCGCCAGCTTCGCCCGCTGCCACAGAAGCAGAGGACCCTGCATGAGAGGATTCTGGAGGAGATCAAGCAGGAGCGTAGGCTGCGGCCCGTGGGGGCCCAGTGCCTGAGCACTCGGAGTAAGCGAGGGGTGGGCGTGGCCATGGGAGGACACCCCTGCTTCCCCTGGCCAGGTCACAGACCAGGGTGGTGCCAGCCCCGTGAGTTGCTGCAGCCACTGGAGACCAGCGCTAAAGCTCTGCAGGGCAGACCAGGACCCCTGTAAAGTTTTGAGCAAGGCAGGCGAGGAGGAAGGAGCTTGTGCACTGGATCTGAGTGTGTCACTCTGCATCTAGCATAGCTGAATGACAAATCTAAGCATCTAGGTGAGAAGGAAAAATAAAGCAGTGTTCTTAGGTAGGGAGAACCAGGCATTCACTCAGATGTCAGAGACCTGATCTTCCTTACAGAGTAGAGAAAAAACTCCAGTCCTACACCTGCTGTGCCTCTGGGGGCCAAGGTAGTTCCCACCATCAGCTGGAGGCAAGCAGCCGGCTGGCCTCCGGGTTCCCTTTCGACCTGATGGTTCATGTGGAGCTCCTGCTCATTCTCCTGTCCACTGCAGGCTTTGGCTCCCTGCCCTGCATCCTCAACGCCTGCTCTGGGGATGTCAAGTCCACTTCCTGTATCAATCTCTCCGTCATGGATGTTGGGAGTGGCACTCAGCGTCCACGGCCCCGGGTCCTGCTGAAGGCACCCACGCTGGCTGAGATGGAGGAGATGAATACCTCTGAGGTCAGAGCCACGAAGACCCTGAGGGGCAGACTAGGGTTGGTGGGGGGCCAGAAGGACTAAAGCCAAGGACCAGACCAGCTGGGAGGGGGCAGGTGGAACAGCCCCTTCTCTCACTCAGCAGTCTGAAGTGACCAAGGGATGCTGGGCCAGCAGCCTGGGGCCAGCTCCTCTCACAAGTGTGCCAAAGAAGGCTCATGTGGCCAGGATCCCACATCCGAGACCGAGTAGCAAAGCAACCCTGGGCTGGAGAGCAGGGTATCACAGTGGGGACCCTCAGCCACCACGACCGCTGAGTGCTGCCATGCCTCCTGTTGGTGGCAGCCAGCTTTTGGCCTCCTGTACCAGCCTGTCCTCTCCAGGTCCTTCTGGAAGGGTGGCTCAGGTGTTGAAGCACTTGCCACAGCTGAGCATGGTGGTGCACACCTATAATCCAAGCACTTTGCTGGGCCACGGCAAGAGGATTACAAGTTCAAGCGTAGCCTGACTAATTTAGCAAAGGCCTCATACCTCCTCTCAAAATAAAAATATAGGAGAATAGCTGGTGATGTAGCTCAGTGGGAAGGCCCTGAGTTCAGTTTCCACTACCACTGAAAACCAAAACAAGCAGGGTGTAGCCAACAGCAGAGCTCTGAGTCTAGCCCTCAGTCCGGGCAGCTGGAGCTGGAGGCAGTGTGGCCAGGTGAACTATGTCTGGCTTCTCTGCAGGAAGAGGAGTCTCCATGCGGGGAGGTGACACTGAAGCGGGATCGCTCCTTCTCAGAGCATGACCTGGCCCAGCTGCGGACTGAGGCAGGCTCCAGCCTGCAATCCGCTGCCCCACCCCAGGAAGGGACAGCGCTGCCGCGGCCACGGGCAGGCAGTATGCACACCTGGAGGCCCAGCGCCCAGGATCAGGGCAAGTGCGCCTTGCACCCCTGACGCCCTCCCCTCAGATTCTACCAGGGTGCTGTGTCCTCTGCAGGGGTCTGAGTCCCAGTCTCCAGCCATACCTGGGGACGGAGGAAGAGGTTCCTACTGGAGAAACTTTTTACTCAATAAGCATCCACGTTCACTGTAAACCATTCTCTGAAGAACTTACAACCCCTGCTCCCATTCCTCAGGGATCACTGCTGTTACTCTGCCTCCCTCGGCAGATAGAAGCCAGGTGCCAGGCACTGGCTGGGCCTGTCCTCTGTGTGGATGCTGGAGTCCCTTGTGGGAACTCGGCTCAACACCAGTGGCTGTGGCATTGCTTCTTTCCCACCTGGGAGCCGAGGGACCCGTGGTATCTACAGCTGCAGGCAGTGCCCCTAGACTTCACAGAGAGCTGGCACAAGCCCACAGGGCATCCTGTGGCGTGCCCTATGTCATGCTTGCATCTGGCTTTACTTCAGGCCTCCAATGTGGGCTTGAAGCAGTAGGTGGCAAACTGCACAGGCTCCATCAGGGACACACTTTCCACCTAGAGCATGCGCTGCCGCTTGTTCCTGAGCACTGCCCTTCTCCCAGCCTCCTGCAGGGCTCCTCAGGCCTGTGCTCTTCCTCCAGGCTCCTGTCCTGTGGGTGTCCAGCCCTGGTCTAACCCCAGTGCTCCCACGCTCAACAGCCTGAGCCCTGCAGACAGACCTGAAGCCTCCTCACCAGACCCCAGGCACCTCTGGCTGGTGAGTGAAGATGGGGCCTCCCCAGCACCCTTTGTTCCTCCTGCAGGCGCAATGCCTGAGGACTTTGCAAGCACTGTGGGCTGAAGTTCCAGGTGACTCCAGGGCAGCGTGGGCAGGAGGAGCATGTGGTGCAGAACTGACTCAGTGGAGGTGATTCAGGTCAGGGTTCTGCCCTGTGGCTGAGAGTCGGCACAGGCCACCTCATTGAGGCTCCACAGGGCCTGCAGTCTGAGCGCTTGGCTCTCACCAGGCAGGTGGCAGGAGCACCCACGGGTGCACCAGTGTCAGCAGCGGGCAGCAGCACCGCTGCTCTGAGGCTTCAGTAAGAGGCCCAGGGAGGACACTACCAGATGCTTCACAAGGTGCAAATGCTGTGCAGTTGAGGCGGTGAGCCTCGAGGGTGACACACGCCCATTCAGCCCCAGATTAGTTACCTGCTCCTGCATTAAAGCCACAGTTTGGCATCTTAAAGTAATGAGCGCTTAATATCTCACATGTTTCCTGAGGTAGGAGCCCTTCTGGCTTCAAGGCTGCATGGGGTCAGTAGGGGCTTCTGTGGCCACGGCAGAGGCTCAGCCCTGTCACACGGCTCTGTGGGTCTGCTCGAGGGACCCCTCGACTTGGCTCTCGACTTGGCAGCTGGTGTCCCAGATTACTAGCGTGACCAAGTCCCAGGTGGACATGTGTCATTGCTCATTCTGTCACCAAGTCCAGCCCACCCTCAAGGGGGGGGAGGTGGGGCGCATCTAAAGCTGAGAAACTGGTGATAGGTTTTTAAGTCTGCAAGTCCTCTAAGTGACTTTTCAGCTTGGACATCTTGGAAGTGCTTTCCAGGAAGCCTTGTCCTGCGTAGACACCTGCTTACCAGATAGGAGTGTGTGAAGGATTTGTGCATATGGCCTCTGTCGAGCTCAAAGTCAGAAAAGACAACACAGGCTTAGGAAGCTCCATTTTCAAGCTCTGTGCCAGTCCTGGGAGGTAGAGCTAGGATCACTCAACAGGAGACCAGGAGGCTCTGGGAGCTCTGGGTATGAGGCGTTCCACGTGGGGTCAGGTCTGCAGTGAGGGCAAAAGGCGTCCGAGGGGAGTGCAGACAAGATGGACTCTGGGCAGCTCTAATTAACCATGGAGTGTGCTGCAGGTGGGGACGGAGACTGGGAGCACAGGGGATGTGGCCTGTGGGGCTGGGGCCTTGGGGCTGCAAGGGTGGGGAGCCCTCCTCAGAGAGAGGCCAGGTGACGCCTGAGTTCCAAGCATTTGCCAGGTGTCTGTCCAGGCTGGGATCTCTAAAGCATGAGGGGGGCTCGCAGGGCAACCCTGCCCACAGCAGCTGCTGCTCCCCAGGAGTTCAGCCACCCGGTGGAAAGCCTGGCCCTGACTGTGGAGGAGGTGGTGGACGTGCGCCGCGTGCTGGTAAAGGCCGAGATGGAGAAGTTCATCCAGGACAAGGAGCTCTTCAGCAGCCTGAAGCGGGGCAAGGTGAGGCGCCAGGCCAGGGGAGGGCCGGGGCACTGCTGAGGCCAGCTGCGCTCAAGCCAGGCCTTTCCTTCTAGGTTTGCTGCTGCTGCCGGGCCCGGTTCTCACTGTTCTCCTGGCCGCCCACCTGTCTCTTTTGCAAGAGGTGAGCCTCAAGTGGCTGCTGTGGCCACCAGTGAGCGGGAGCAGGCAGGGCAGGGAGGCACACCAGAGCCCTGCAGCTGCGAGAGTGTGTATCCCACACTGCAGCTGCAGATGTTGAGTCACTCAGTGCAGTGGGGGATGGAATTATTTTTCAGTCCAGGGGTCTCTTTTTTTTTCTTGTTTCAGAACCTTTGTTTGTTTATTCACTCATTTTTTTTTTATTTTTTTTATTTTTTTTTGTCTTTTTGAGACAGGGTCTCGCTATGCAGTTCAGGCTAGCCTTGAGCTCACTTTTGTAGCCCAAGCTGGTCTCGAACTCGCACCGATCCTCCTGCCTCAGCCTCCCGAGTGCTGGGATTACAGGCGTGAGCCACCACACCCGGCTATTCACTCATTTTTATGGCCAGCTCAGCCCACCCCGAGGGCAGGGCTGGCGCAGCTTGTGGTGCCGGGGATCGAACCGAGGTCCCTGAAGCCACCCAAGCTTTCCCAAGCAGGCGCTTTAGACCACACTGAGCCATCCCGCCGGCCCCTATTCACTCATCTTTATGGCTGGCTCAGCCCACCCCAAGGGCAGGGCTCATGCAGCATGTGGTGCTGGGGATTGAACCGTGGTCCCTGAAGCTGCTCAAGCTTTCCAAGCAGAGGCTTTAGACCACTGAGCCATCCTGCCGAGCCCCAAGGGGTCTCTTTTTTTTAATACCTATTATGTTGTGAATTTAGAAATCCCAGCATCAGGCTCCATTTCTTTTTCTTTTAAGATGGGGTCTCACTAAGCACTAAGTTGCCCAGGCTGGTCTTGAACTTGTGATCTTCCCACCTCAGCCTCCCAAGCAGCTGGGATTAGAGCTCATGAACTCGAAGCCTCCTTTCAGACAGTTTTCTCAGGGACCTGGCAGAGCACGTGGCTAGCATGCACGAAGCCCTGGGTATGATCTATGGCACCACCACAACAGCAAAACATACACATACACACACCACACGGTGTCCTCACAAAGCACGGTTCTCTGGGGGGAGCAGGCTGGGCTTCCGTTGAGTCCAGGCCTCTGTCTTTGGCCTCCTTGACTCCCGGGCTTGACACTCAGCACACACTTGCATCCTCTTGGGGAATCTCGCTCCAACCTGTATGCTGACAGCAGAGATGCCAGTGCTGGCTGGCACCGTTGACGCTGCCAGCTTTGCTGGGGTGACATGTGCAGAGCATGCCTTCTTCTCACCCTCTGATCCCCCCAGTATCTCCTTTCCTGGAGATCTACATGTGTGGGGCTGTTTGCTTAGACCCCCATGCTTTCTGGGAGGGTGTGTGTCACAGCCTTCCCACTTCCCTTGGTGGTAGCTGTTCTGGCAGGCTCCCAGAAGGTGGCAGTGCCAGCCAAAAGGAATGTTTAGAGCTAGAATTGTGTGGTTGTTTTGTTTGTTTGTTTGTTTGTTTTGAGACAGGGTCTTACTATGCAGTTCAGGCTGGCCTTGAGCTCACTTTTGCAGCCCAGGCTGGTCTCGAACTCATACTGATCCTCCTGCCTCAGCCTCCTGAGTGCTCACTTGTGCCCCTGAGCTATCTCCCTGGCCCCTTGAGTGTTATTTAAATAGCTAAGGTTGTGAGTTCGAACTCCAGTCCCACAATAAATAAATAAATAAATAGATAGATAGATAGATAGATAGATAGATAGATAGATAGATAAATAAAAGCAAGGAAGCTAAGGGACTCCCACTTTTACCCAAGACAGAGCAACAGGAGCCTGCAGCTGAATGAGTCAAACATCTAAGACCCAAGACATACAAAACAATGCTTTTCAACAATGGTATCAGGGGCCCGGCGGGATGGCTCAGTGGTCTAAAGCGCCTGCTTGGGAAAGCTTGGGTGGCTTCAGGGACCACAGTTCGATCCCCGGCACCACATGCTGCGCCAGCCCTGCCCTCGGGGCGGGCTGAGCCTTCAATAAAAATGAGTGAATAAACAAATAAAGGTTCTGAAACAAGAAAAAAAAAAAAATTAAATAAAAAAAACAATGGTATCAGTAGCCCTAGGAAGCTGACCGGGAGCCTGTGCTGGCATGGAGAGTGTCCAGAATGTGTGCACGAGAGGCCAGGGTGCTCAGCCCCTCTGGGAAAATTCCAAGGGATGCTGAAGCTGAGAAGAAGCTAGTGGTTCAGAAGCCATCAATCACCCATAGACACACTGCCTCACTTTCTGGGTTGGGCTTTTTTCCCTTTTTCTCTTCTGTTTTGTGAGACAGGGTCTCGTTGTGCAGGTTAGGACGGCTTTGAGTTTGCTGTATGGCCCAAGTTGGCCTCATGATCTCCCTGCATCAGCCTCCCTGAGTGCTGGGATTACGTCACCACCTGTTCTGTAATAAAATGTCACTGAGCACAGCCCCACCCATTCACTTGTTACCCTTTGAGCTCCTCCTAAAGTGTTTATTGTCTTACATCACAGAAGTTTCCTTTCCCCACCCAGAAGACTTACAGAAACAGTGCTCACACTTAGAAACCATGTTTGTTTCTATTAGACACAACCAAAGAGGGGCATCAGTAGAACACACAGCAAGGTCCTGCCTCCCTAGAGCAGACTCAGCCCTAACCCCATGCTGAGCTTCAGGCCCAGGGGGACCTGTGGTCATCAAAGCAAGACCTGAAAGCCCGAGCCACTCCACTTTGTGTGTGTGACTACTGAAAGGAGAAATCAGTCTATAACCAGTTCCTTGAGTATTCATCTCAGTACTTGATAAGACTGCCCAGGGTGGTGGCACATGTCTGTAATCCCAGCAGTTGCAGGTCGTGGCAGGTAGATTTCAGTGAGTTCAAGGCCAGCCTGGACTAGTGGGAGACTCAAAAAACAAAGCCCAAAATACTGTAAAATGAAAAGCAGTTTGAACAGTGCCTCAGTTCACTTGTAAAGTATTCTGCATGTTTCGTTAGCATGAGCTTAGACTAGTCTGGAGGGTAGAGGCTGTATTGCCAGCAGAGGTCATCCTGGTGGTTGGGCAGTCTGAATCATAACTAACACAACATTGGAAGTTTTTTTTTTTTAAGAATTTTTATTTTATTTTACTTATTTTTTTCTTGTTTCAGAACATTTGTTTGTTTATTTGCTTATTTTTATGGCCGGCTCAGCCTGCCCTGAGGGCAGGGCTGGCGCAGCATGTGGTGCCAGGGATCGAACCGCAGTCCCTGAAGCCGCCCAAGCTTTCCCAAGCAGGGGCTTTAGACCACTGAGCCATCCTGCCGGGCCCCAACATTGGAAGTTTTGTAGGAAGGCACAGGCTTTTGAAATTGAGCGTAGGATCTATAAATGCCCCTCAATGCTTAGAATGGAGCTCTCCCTCAGCTCCCTGCCTCTGTAGTGAGAGTATCTGGTGATGCCAGGCCACACTTTCCAGGGAGCTGAGAGGCAGAGGTGCAGTGGACTGAAGCCAACACAAAAGAAAGATTCTGCAGTGGAATCGAGGGCCAGTGGAGGGTGTGCCTGGCTCTCAGTCGGGCACAGGGTGCTGCCGCTGCCTCCTCCTCCCCACTGATGCCACCTCCCTTCCCTTCCAGAGCCGTCTGCACTTCCTGTACCATAAAGGTGAGCTGGCTTGGGACTTCAGTCTGCGAGTGGAGACGGGCATGCTGCACTCTCCTGCTACATGGACCGCTGCCACCAGGCCCCTTATCTGTGCCTTTCTCCAGAACCTGTCTTTTTTTTTTTTAATCTTTTTGAGACTGTCTTGCTGTGTGGTTCAGGCTGGCCTTCAGCTCATTTTTGTAGCCCAGGCTGGTCTCAAACTTGCACTGATCCTCCTGCCTCAGCCTCCCAAGTGCTGGGATCATAGGCATGCACAGAACCTGTCTTATACTGGCCAGGGTATGGCTTTTTAAAGGCTCCCTTAGCTGTTTCTTTAAAAATAATATTTTTACCGCCGGGCGTGGTGGCACACACCTGTAACCCCAGCACTTGGGAGGCTGAGGCAGGAGGATCAGTGTGAGTTTGAGACCAGCCTGGACTACAAAAGTGAGCTCAAGGCCAGCCTGAATTACATAACGAGACCCTGTCTCAAAAGGACAAAAAAAAAAAAAATTTTTTTTTTTCTTGTTCCTGAGACAGGCTCATGTTCTGTAGTTCAGGCTGTCCTTGAATTCACTATGGAGCCTAAGCTGGCTGTGAACTCACAGAACTCCTCCTCCTCCTTCAGCCTCCCCAAGTGCTGGGATTACAAGCTTGTGCCACTATGCCCGGCTTTTTTTTTTTTTGTCTTTTTGAGACAGGGTCTCACTATGCAGTTCAGGCTGGCGTTGAGCTCACTTTTGTAGCCCAGGCTGGTCTCGAACTTGCACCAATCCTCCTGCCTCAGCCTCCCAAGTGCTGGGATTACAGGCATGTGCCACCACGCCCAGCTTATTCCCGGCTTTAAAAATGCTTTTAGCAGGGGCTTCTTTATAACCTACCCTGACAGTGGAGAAATGCTAGCCCTTTCATGGCATAAAAAGGCAGTTTCTTCCCCTAAAAGTTCTCACCTAGATGAACAGAAAAGGAAGCCTAGTTGTGGGAGGAAGGGGCCTGGGTCTTGAGGAGCATGGGCCCGCGTGGCTTTGTACCTGGTCCACCCTGGGTCTGGTCCAACCTCCTTCTGTACTGCAGATGAAGATGCCTTCTAAGAAGTGTGCGCACATCCCTGTCTACACTCTGGGCTTTGAGAGTCCTCAGAGGATGCCCCCGGCCGCGGCCACGCCTTCGCAGAGGAGAGAGGTCTTCCAGTGTGTTGCTCTGCCTTGTCATCGGGGCCAGGAGGTTGGGTGGGTCTGGGCCGGGCCTGAGGGAGAGGAGAGACTTGGGCTGGGCCCCTGCCAGAAGGGATAGGTAGGTGAGCTGCCCAGAAGAAGCCCCTGGAGCAGCCTGCAGCCTGAGGGGGAGGGGCCCCTAGAGAGGTCCTCACCCAAGTCCTGGGAGTGCAGGGTGAGGCTAGGGGCAGCTGTGAACTGGAGGCCTCCAGACCTTTGTGACTCAGGAGGGGCAGGACTGGAGGGGTCACCCCCTTCATGGTTGGCTCCTTGTCCCCCCCACCCCAGGTCCCTGCAAGGACCCCGGTGGCGAAGTGTAGAGGAGGAGTTCCCACACATCTATGCTCATGGCTGCGTCCTGAAGGATGTCTGCAGTGACTGCACCAGCTTTGTGGCTGATGTCATACGCTCCAGCCGAAGGAGTGTGGATGCCCTCAACGCTACACCATGCCGCAGCCGCCAGACCCAGTCCCTGTACCTCCCTGACACCAAGACTCTGGATTTCCAGTGACCACGGCCCAAGGCAGCCAGGCCTGCGCATGTACATATATACATAGACAGACGCCTTTCTATAATATATGCACACAACCTATATATTTATATGTTTTCTTGCCCTACTGCTCATTTGGGGGTAGATCCACTGCAGGACCCTCCCCTAGGAGGCTGTTCCTACTCAAGACTCCTTGAGGCTCTGATGGAGGGCTTTTCCCTGAAGAGTGGGGCAGGGGATTCCAGACCCTGGATCTCCCTCCAGCAGACCCTGCCCAGGCCCCAGTTCGGTCCTGCACAGGTCAGACCACCTGGCCACTTCCCCTTCCTGGGTCCAGGTTGGGTTGGGGAGCTTGCCTGCCTCTACCTTTGTACAGGGGCCTAAGGCACCTGGAAGCTGCTGGGTGGGTGGCACCCTGTGGCAGGTGTCCTGGGTCTCCATCTGAGGGCAGAGGCTGAGTTGGGCCCTGTCCCTGCCCAGCACACCCCCACCATGCCGCCCCTGCAGGCTCTCCCATGCACTGGTGCTGTCCTCCTCTCCCACTGCAGGCCAGAGGGCCTGTGGATGCCAAGTGGCATTGCTCTGTAACGTCATGCCCACAGGCGTGCAAGCCTAATAAAGATGATCTCCTGGTGACCATCTGGGGACAAAGCTGTGGTGGCAAACTGGAGCAGGAGGATCCAAGGTCTCTGAAGCTGAGGCTTGGTTCTGAGGGCCTGTCTGCACTCAGGGCCAGAAAAGGCCTGTCAAATGTGGCATCCAAGCCCGCTCCTGGCTACAGAGCCCTAGTCAGGCCACTCGGTGAGCTAAGGCAGGAGGATGCAAGTTTGAAGCCTGTCTGGGGAACTTACCAAGACCCTGTTTTAAAATAAAACTATAGGCAGGTGTGGTGGTGCACGCCTGTAATCCCAGCACTTGGGAAGCTGAGGCAGGAGTATTGGTGGGAACTCAAGACAAGCCTAGGCTACAAAAGTGAGCTCAAGGCTAGCCTGAACTGCATAGTGAGACCCAGTCTCAAAAAGACAAAAAAATAAATAAATAAAATAAAACTATAGGGCCAGGGAAATAGCTCAGTAGGACAAGCACTTATCTGGCAAGGACAAGGTCCTGAGTTCAGTTCCCTGGTACTGCGAAAATTAAATGAACAAACTATAAGAAGGGTTAGGGACGTAGCTCAGTAGCAGAGTGTTTGTCAATCACCAGTGCCACACAGAAGCCCCAGGCATCCTCTCTGCTGCCTCCGTAGCACCCATTATGATCAGGATTGCACGCACATCTACTCAGGTTGTTGCCTGCTACCTCTGGTTGTGTCTGCTGACCTGGGTCCCCTTGTGGTCTGGACTCTCAGTCCCCTAGTCCTGCTCTTCCAGGAGAGGACCCAGCCAGTGTGCCTAGAAGGCTGCAGGCCATGGGTGGTCCCAGCACTGCATACCCTGTGGCTCACATGCACCACAAGGGGTGCTCTATCGGCACTCCTAGCAGGAGGGGAAACTAAGACTCAGCACACCATGTTAACTCTGGACTCTACTGCTGGCCGTGGAGATGTAGGCCCCAAGGCGCGAGTCTTGTTGGCCTGTGGGAGTGAATACTCTTTAGCAGCTAGAGTCCAGTAAATTCAGTCACACATTAGAGCAGCTAATAAAGGTATCCAGCTCCACTGCTTATTTTTTCCCTTTTTTAAAAAATCTTGAAAGGTTTATTTATTTATATTATGGCCTGCTCACCCTGCCCTGGAGGTGGGGCAGGTGTAGCATGTGGTGTCGGGGATAGAACTGCAGTCCACGTGGTTGCCTACGCAGGTGCTTTAGACCGTTGAGCTGTTTTGCCAGCCCGTTTACTTATTTATTTATTTATTTATTTGTATTTCAGGGAAGGGTCTACAGGGTTTCAGTACTAGATTGGACTTCCTGTTTTCAGCCTCCCACAAGCTGGGATTATAGACCAGAGTTTCAATCGCTGTCTCAGCACGCCCTGGGGTTGGGGACAGTGTGGCAGGCCTGGGGATCGAACCCCAGCCCTTATACCTGTTTGCAGGTGCTTTAATCCTTTTGAACTATTTGGCTGGTCCCCATTGCTTATTTAAACAGACTGCTTATTCTTTTTTTCTTGTTTCAGAACTTTTGTTTATTTTTATGGCCAGCTCAGCCTGCCCTAAGGGCAGGGCTGGCGCAGCATGTGGTGCTGGGGATCAAACCTTGGTCCCTGCAGCTGCCTAAGCTTTCCTAAGCAGGCTCTTTAGACCACTGAGCCATCCTGCCGGGCCCCCAGACTGCTTATTCTTGTGGGGGTTTTTTTTTGTTTGTTGTCTTTTTGAGACAGGGTCTCGCTATGCAGTTCAGGCTGGCCTTGAGCTCACTTTGGTAGCCCAGGCTGGTCTCAAACTCGCACCAATCCTCCTGCCTCAGCCTCCGAAGTGCTGGGATTACAGGCATGCACCACCACGCCCGGCTTATTCTTGTGTTTTTATTCCCATTTAAAAATAAGAACCAGGGCCAGCAAGATGGCTCAGTGGTCTAAAGCATCTGCCTAGGAAAGTTTAGGCAAGCGCAGGGACTGCTGCTTGATCCCTGGCACCACATGCTGCACCACCCCACCCCAGAGCAGGCTGAGCCAGCCATAATACAAATAAATATATGAGGTTTAAGAAAAATAAAATAAATTAAAAAAATAAAAATAAGAACCAGGTGCACACCTGTCATTCTAACACTCTAGGAAGCTAAGGCAGGAGAATCACAAGTTGAATGCCTGTCTGGGCAACTTAGTGACTTAATGAGACTGTCTCAAAAAACTATGTTAGGGCTGGGGAGATAGCAGCATAAGCACCTGTCTGGCAAATATAAGGTCCTGAGTTTGATCCCCCATACTGAAAAAATTAAGTAAAATAAAAATTTAAAAAGGGCTAGGGAAGTAGCACAGGGCAAAAGTGCCTACATCCTCAGGTGCTGCACCAAAAATGAAGGAGGTTGATCAGGAATCGCCTGCCACACTCTCAGCAATACAAAAGTTTTGTCTGTGCAGCAGTCTTATTGGTAGACACCCCAGGACACCAAGCACCATTGCCATTAGCTTCTGGAGCTTAGGAAGCAGAAGCTGGCACGGGGTAACCTGTTCAGCTCACGCTGCCAAAGTAGAACAGGGGCTGAGCCCCACACTTGGCCATGAACACTTACAGCCAATAGTGAATACATGTCCCTCGACAGTGAGGGCCCCACACACTGCTGCTTCCTCAGGCTGCTTGACAGGCATACTCCAAGGCCAAGACGGGCACTCTCTCCCATCTCCCTGGGCTCTGAGCCTCACTCACCTCTTTCCCCAAGCTCCATACAGGAGCTGCAGATTTAGTCACTGAAACAGCCTCAGCCCAATCTAACCAAACAGCTTTCCTTGTTGAGGATGGGCTGCAGCAACCCAGGAGAAACTTGCATGTCCACGTGTCCCTCAAGGTGTGTATGACCTGCTGAGGAAGGAAAGATTTCTGGGCAGAGGCCTTGAGGACTCTGGATTCTGTCCTCAAGCCAGGGAATAAGCCTGTGTAGACTGGTCAGGCAACTACCAAGCAGGTAGATGCAGACACAGAAGCCAACAGCTAGCTTGCTTGTGAGCAGGTCCGACAGGTGAGTGGGTGTTGAGTGCCAGCGGTGAAGGACCTCAGGATACTGGCCAGCCGCACGTGCCATTTCCTAAGGAGCAGCACTGACTCCATCCCAGCCTCCACAGAGCCTAGGCTCCTGGGTCAGGGAGGGGGAAGTGGGCTTAGGGACCAGAACAGCCAGGAGACAGCCTATGACCCTGCCCTAGCCTGTGCCCGTCTTAGGCCTGGTGGATGTTAGGCCTAACCTGCAGTCTGGACGCACAGATCCAACTCAAACCCAGCTCCTCTGCGTCCCGGAGCCTGGCTTAGCCCCATAGCAGGCCATCCCACAAGCTCGGCTTCGCCTCTCCCCTACACCAGTTCATCTGGCTCTTAGCCCTTGCAGTTCTCAATCCTGGCTGCACCTGGACTGTGTTTTCAAAACAGCTGAACACCAACTCAACTGGGGGAGGTGTCTTTACATCTTTACTTTAAAGTTCTCTCTGGAACACTAGTGCACAGTAAAGCGGCAAACCTCTATCTCAGGACACAGATTCTTATACCTATATGTTCAAGAATCGCAACTCCCAGGACCTACTCTTGAGATTCGGTCCCATTTATCTTGGGGGAGGAAGGGTGCCCAGCAACCAGCAATTTGGAGAAGGTCCTAAGCTTTTGTTTTTTTGGGGGGGTGTTGCTGGTATTTTTCTTTTTTCTTTTTTTTCCCTGTAGGGCCTCGCTATGAAGCCTCGGGTGCCTTGATCATCCCGCCTCAGCCTCCCAAGTGCTGGGCTAACAGACTGTGCAACCACCGGCAACCACATGCTCTTATTTTATTAGGGAGAAAACTGCCCGTGTACTCAGCTTCCTTCCCAGGCAAGGGTCTCTTAGAACCAGGGTCTGGGGCACGGGTGCAGACGGCTCCGTGCCACTCCGCCCGCCACCCCACCCCAACTCGTCAGCTGTCCCCTACACTGGCCAAAAATCCCAGAAAAACACGTCACTGCAGCCAGCCAGAGTAGCTCAACTCTCGCGGGAGGCGCCCGGACCTTCTCTGACGCCACAGGTGACGGACAGGAAGTTCCGGAGAGCCGCAGCACGCAGACGCGACACGCCAGCCTGGGCCAGTGGCCATCAGTGCGCAGGCGTGCTAGCAGCTGGATTTCTAGTATTCCTTCTCCCACTAGACGTCAGGCGTCTGGTCTTATGTCGCGCCGGGCCCTCCGGAGGTTAAGGGGGGAACAGCGTGGCCAGGAGCCCCTTGGGCCCGACGCCCTGCAGTTTGTCTTCCATGATGACGATGACGCGGAAGAAGGACCAAAGCGGGGCCCGGGGGTCCGGCTCCTCGGAGGCACAGGGAAGGAGGGCGTCCAAGTCAACAATCGGTTCGAGCTGGTGAGGGGCAGCGCGACCTAAGGGAGAGGGGTGGGCAGGGCCGGGCCGTGAGGGCCG
Source organism: Myocastor coypus (assembly GCA_004027025.1). Classification (NCBI taxonomy): domain Eukaryota; kingdom Metazoa; phylum Chordata; class Mammalia; order Rodentia; family Myocastoridae; genus Myocastor; species Myocastor coypus. The sequence continues at coordinate 1,158 of PVJA010033212.1, read as the reverse complement.
AGAAGCGACGGGTGGGTGTAAAGTTGTGTCTGTGCTGCGGGGGAGTGGGCGGGGTCGTGATGTCAGGGCGCGGTGCGGCAGCCCGGCCGGCGCAGCAGCGGGGCGGGACTGTGACGTAGGGGGCGGGGACTCAGTGGTGTGGGTGGGGCCATGTTGCCCAGGGGCGGGGCTAAGGCGCCCGGCTGGTCGCTGTCAGCGGGCCAAGGTTGCGAGACTGCGCGGCCCTGGGGAGGGCTGGTCGTGCAGCCGATGGACGGGCCTTAGTGGTGCGGGTGGAGCTATGGCTTCCCAGGGCTAAGGCGCGAGACTGTTCTGTCAACGGGCTAGGCGGAGAACTGTTCGCCTACGGGAGAGCAGTCTCCTGGGCGAGCGGGGACTCTGTCTAGGGACCTCGTGAGGAGCTGGTCCTGCTGGAGCGAGGGCCAAGACTGGGGCGAGGCGAAGGCGCGAGCCCAGGAGCGCTCAACCGGCTCAGTTCTTTGGCTAGCGCAGCAGCGGAAAGGGTGGGACTGTGACATCGAGGGCGGGGTGCCAGTGGGGGCGTGGCTTTGGTGTTTGAGGGTGGGAAGAGCGCTGCTCTGGGGCTACGGGAGAGGACCTGCCTTGCGGGGAGGATGGATCCGTTTCCTAGGGTGGGGCAGAGGGAGTGAGTGATGGGCTCGGCTGTGGCCCGGAGGTGGGACCGACAGCATGGGGGCGGGGCGAAGGGCTTTGCGGTTGAGCTGCTGGGCGAAGGGACGGTGCGGCGAGGAGAGCGGGATGTCTAGGGGCAGGGTACAGAGGGGGTTGGAGTGCGGTTAAATTGGGCGGGCCCTGCCTTTCCAGGATTTGGGGTCTTCTAAGTCTAGAATTTGGAGGGCCTTCCAGCACCTCGGCTACGCAGGATACCATGGTTTGTTCATCGCTCACGTTTGGTGCCTGACGTAGGGACAGAACTCGTTAAGTGTTCTCCTGAGCACGGGCCGCCACCCGTAGGTGTAGGTTCACGTGCGGATTAGCTGAGTTCAGCCACCGCGTGGCAGTTGCCCCTCTGTTATGCTCACCTTGTATCCCCAGCCAGTGCCGCCCATAGTAAGGCTTCAATAGTCGTCTGCTAAAGAAATGAACGAATACTTATGCGTGTTAGAATTAGAGAAACTGCCGGGCGTGGTGGCTCAC
>PVJA010033211.1:0-23493 GCA_004027025.1 Myocastor coypus | reverse complement strand
GGGGCGCAGGGGCTTACCCGCGGCGGGTGCGCAGGCTCAGCTCCCAGCGGTGGGGTTTGGGCTGGCTTATCTCCAATTGTTGTTTGTCTTGTTTTGGGGACGAAGGCCTGGTTCTCATGGTGTGCAGACGGAGGCAGGAACTCTGCACATTGGCAGCCCTTCCACTCATTTCTAAATGCATAAAATAAGATGCACAGAATTGTAAAGGACTTTAGTTGTACTAAAGTAGTTATTAAAAATTTTAATAGACTATGATATAGTGATTAATTTGATTCTTTGTGTATTATATAACAAGATCTGGTGGAGGATCCATTAAGCACCAAATATCAGTGAAGTGATGAATGTGATTAATACTTTAATACAGCTGTAATGATGATAATGCAGTATGAAAATGTCCACATTCCCAGCTGGAGAAAATACTACATTTCCATTAGAGACGAATGAAAATAAAACCATGTGGGTTTTTGTTCACCACAGTGTACGGGCATTTTAATTCTGTTTGTGCACCCAGATTAAGGAAGTTTGCTTTCAAGCGATGGATAGCATTAAGGCAGAGACCTGAGTGGGGGACACAGGGCCGCTGACTGAGGCTGTAGTCAGCGTATCCAGGGTGCGGCTGAAGAATTAAAAGTACAGTGCTTAGTACAACGGGTGAGGAGTGGCTGAATAAACATGGATTAAGCTGTGTTGGACTCCTTTATCGCAGGGGAGAGTTGGTAAGTGCCAGATCTGGGCCTGGCAGGGATGGAAGTGATCCACAGGGGATTCACTGGGACCCCTTGCTGTGTCATCGAGATGGAGCAGTGCTGGTGGGCAGCTGTCCTGGCGGGATCCCCTGGGGCCCGGTGTGCGTCACCTTTTCCTGTTTGGCTGTTCCTCGAGGGTTCTCAAGGGTGTACGCTTTGGGTATTTTGGCTGCATGTTTGCCTTCTATTTAGAGGGAAACTGGGTTTCCATTGTGCAATCATTCAGAAAATTGCCAGTTCTCTCTCTGGTTTTTGCTGTTGTTGGGTCATTTTTATTGTTTTGTTAAGCAAGCCAGAGGTCTGCAGGAAGGAGAGTAGTAACCAAGACTCAGTAAGAAATACTAAATGCATTTTCTTAAGCCTCTTAAACAATTATTTAAGTTATATATTTATTTCTTCTAACTTTTGACTCATTTCAGGCACTAATTTTGTATAGAGCCAAAGTTTTTATGTGAAGAATACATAAATCAGGAAGTAACTTGAAAAAAAATTGTGGAAGCCTATTTGTCCTTACAAATATAGGAGGAAAGAAGTTAATTAAACAATCACAAATTTATTTATTACATCCAGGTGTGGTAGTGAGTGCTTGTACTCCCAGCACTTGGGAGGCTGAAGCAGGAGGATCTCCACAAGTTTGAGGCCAGCCTGGGTTACATAGTGAGTCCAGGACAGCTTGAACTACACTGTCTCAAAAATTTTTATTGATTCCATTGTTTATCAAGTATGTTTTGCCTGTTGTTGATGCTGGAGCTCAAACTCCAGGACCTGGCACGTATGCTCTAGCACTGAGAGGTGCTCCCAGCCCCCAGATGTATTTTTGCCTCCCCATCACTATGAAGTGTGAATAAGACGCTATTATATGGTACCACACGAACTTGCTAGGTAAACAGCACTTAGACGTACCTGCCGTCTTTGCCCGCTTGGCTCCTCACCCTCGCCCTACACAGCTGCTCTGAGTGAAGGCCCTGTGAGCAGAAGCTGTTTGCTTACTAAGATTGTTCACGGACAACACAAAAGCCAAAAGAGAAGTCACTTAGCTCTGGGCGGAAACTGTCTCGGCCTCCAAGCTCATAGGCCTTTTGGTTTTTGGTCCTGGGAATGACTTACGACCTCGCAGGTGGGCACTGTGCCACTGTGTGGCATTCCTGGCCTATAGGATTTTTATGTGTCTAAAGAAAGAGATGGTGCTTGGTGTGCTGACTGTTCTCTAGGTAGGCTCTGTATGAGATAGAATCATTTGATATTGCTGGAGGTTTTTATATATATATTTTTTTATTTTTGGATGGTACCAGGGATTGAACTCAGGACCTTGTGCTTGCAGGGTAAGCACTTATTCCACTGAACTATCTCCCTGGCTCTGATATTACTAAAGCTTTAAATATCAAAAACGGTTGAATGTCATTTTATATAGTTCAACATAATAATTTTAAATTATATAATACTGAAATTGTAATTGTGACAATTCAAATATATATATATATATATTCTTCACTACTGGGGCCTTTGCACTAAGCTACATCCCTAGCCCACTTATTTATTTTTATTTTTAATTTCATTTAAACAAAGTTTCATTACATCACTAAGTTGCTCCAACTTCTGGTCCTTACCATATATAGCTCTTGCTGTTTTTTGTTTGTTAAGAAACCCAGTACCAACAAGGGATTTTAATTTTTTCACGGGCAAGACTCCTGTGCTAGCATCAGTGCCAAGTTACAGAGTCATCAGACACGAATCTGAGCTGCTGTGCAAAGGGCCTGATCCTTTGTCCCTCACAAATGAAACAATGACCAGTCCTGGGAGGGACTTTACTCTGTAGGAGGAAACAAGGCCTGTCCCGAAACAACCAGAGAGAGTGTATCTGTCAAGCGCTCCACTTCATGCATCGAACTGATCTCTTTATTTCTGTTACCTTCAAAAAATGCCTGTGAAACTTTTCCACTTTCTTTCACCTTCCTGGGTGAACACACCTGCATGTGTTCTGACTGCAGTGACAAAAGTATCTAAACAGAGAAGCTTGGAAACAACAGGACTGTGCGCCTCACGCCTCTGGAGACTTGGGGGTGGCGGGAGAGAAGCATCTGCAGACGTGGTGTCTGGCGAGGACCTATTCCTCATAGACAGAACTTTCTATCAGAAACCTCACTTGGAGCTGGGTATGGTGGCTCACGCCTGTAATCCCAGCACTCGGGAGGCAGAGGCAGGAGGATCGGTGCGAGTTCGAGACCAGCCGGGGCTACAAAAGTGAGCTCAAGGCCAGCCTGAACTGCGCAGTGAGACCCTGTCTCAAAAAGACAAAAAAAAAAAAGAAAAGAAAAGAAAAGAAACCTCACTTGGAAGAGACTGGCCGCCTGAGAATTCTCCCGGAAGGACACTAATGCCACGTATGCGGTTAGGCACCTCCTGACACAATTGCCTCTTCAAGGTCCACTTCCTACCACCGCAACCTGATGCTTACGTTCCAGTGTGTGGATGTGGGGAGGACACAGCCACTTGGACCGCAGCCGAGTCGTCTTCTTGAACCTGAGCCCTTTCTGGCTTCTCATCTTTCCAGGCTTCACCCATCGCTACAGCTCTCCCCACTGCTGCCTTGGCCGATCAACACGTAGGGGACCCCTACACATCCCTTCCCTCACTGCCCATCATCCGGTTGGCTTGCCACGCTTCTCTTTTCTTTCGCTTTGAAAATTTTTGCAGTGGTTCATCCTTCCTTCCAGTCTCTTCGTACTCTGGAAAGTTCTCATTCTTCCACTAAATGCCTTACAGAGCTCTGGAGAGCTTACTCAGCAGCAGGCTAAAGCGCGCTTCTTGGCCTGAGGCGTGCCCCGCCCTCCAGCAGCCTCTGGCAGTGCTGACTAGCCTTTCCTCACAGCGGTTCTCAACCTGTGGGTTGTGACCCTGGTGGGGGTCGAAAGACCAAAACACAGGGGTCGCCTAAAGCCATTCCGAATCATAATTGTAGCAAAATTACAGTTTTGAAGTAGCCACCAAAATTATTTTTTGGTTTGGGGTCACCACAACATGAGGAACTGTATTATGGGGTCACAGCTTTAGAAAAGTTGAGAACCACTGCTCTAGAATATCCTGCTGCCCTTGATACCTAGGCCATCGTGTCCTGGTTGCCCTCCCACCTCCCCAGCCCTTCCTTCTGGAGGATTTCGTCCTCTTCCCTCCCATCCGCTACGTGGAGATACTCTAGCAGTCTCTCCTTCCTGCTCTTCCCTGTACTCCTCAAGGCTTCTCAGTACTTACCAGTAACGGGCCCCATCCACAGCTCCAGTGCAGAACACTCCCTGGGTATGAGCAGGCAATTTCAGGGATGTGCACGTCTAGGCTCAAGTCTGACTCCACCATGAGTGACTTCTGACATTACTAAACATGGGGATATCAGTTTTTGAAAGGATGAGATTACAAATATTCCCAAAGGGTTGACTAAACTTTGAAGTAAAATACACACACTTAAATACAATTTCCAAATGTTTGCTGGCTATCAATCTGTGGTGCCCACAGATTATGTTTCTGAAATTAACCATCTTCTTCCTTACCCTTGAACACACAGCAACAGCAACTCTTTCTGTTATCTTGACTTCTGTTGAGTACAGTTATCTCCCAGTCTTATAAAACCTTGGTATCTTTGATTTCTCTCTGCCTGAAATTCCTCTCTTTACCCCTACAGCTCCCAAGCATCCAAGACACCAAAGCCTACAGATTTCAGCTCTCAGTTCTAGTCATTTTCTTTTCATCCCAATGGATTCATCACCTCGGTCCTGTGCTACTATAATTGCCTGAGTCTGTTTCTGACTTCCGTCATCCCCCACACAGATGTCAGGCTCATTCTCCTAACACATTGCAAACACTTCCCATGGATTGCTATCGCCTAATGAATCATAGTCAAATCCTTCGTGAATGGAAACTCCTAGCTCGTGACAGCCCTTCCTTTGAGTCGTCATACAACCTGGGTGTTAAGGGCCCCAGCCGTGGGCCCCCCGCCCCTGCACTACTGCCCATGTTCTGGGATGCATCAACCACAGCTGTGCTGCAAACTCGACTGTCTGTGCTCAACGGATTACTCATATAGCTTCGTTTTAGCTTGCTTCCAGGACTCTATACTCTGTGCCCAAAACACACTGGCCCAGCCAGAGACACTTGATGGCTCCCTTTTTCCATTTCTTCCTGCCCAGCTAAGGACACTTTATGACTCCCCTTTCCCCATTCCGGGCTCTATAAAGCCCCTGCTTCCCCAGTCATCGCTGCTGCTCAGGTCCACTGAGCAGCCCAGAACATGCTAGTGGCCATCAATAAACTGCTCCTCTAGCCAAGCATGGTGGCGCACGCCTGTAATCCCAGCACAGGGAGTCTGAGGCAGGAGGATTGGTGAGAGTTTGAGACCAGCCTGGGCTACAAAAGTGAGCTCAAGGCCAGCCTGAACTGCATAGCGAGACCCTGTCTCAAAAGGACAAAAAAAATAAAAAAATAAACTGCTCCTCTCATACCAGCTAACACAAGTGTGGTCTTGTGTGGGTTCGAGGGCACCTTCCTCCCCCCCCTGCCCCCCCGACAGTTTTCCTATCACTTTCCTTCCTCCAGTTTATTCATTATTTTCTGAACAAATCTTTTGATTCCTGCTCCTAAAAGCTGTGCTCCCCCACTTAGTCTTTCTGATTTTCCTAAATTCCCAGTAAACATCATCTCTCCCGTAAACATTGTTGATGTCTTTCCCTCAAATGGTAAACTTTGGCTTTTATCAAATCACTTCAAAATGTTTTCTGTCTCACGGAGAGATGACCACCCTACTCGACTAGATGAAAAAATCTAGAAGGGCCCATTCCAAACTCATCCTCTTATCTTAGAATCTGCCACATCTGAAGTACAATTAAGTAGTTCAATAAATATTTGAGTTGGCAAGCAAACAGCAGAGATCCAAGTGCTAATTTTCACAATAAAATGTTTTCCAGTGTGGCACTTGTCTCACTGAAAAGTGACAGAGAGGGTTGGAGAAGTATTTCCCACCCGCCAAAAATAACATGCATGGAAACATGCCCTGATGTAAAATAGTGGACCTCAAAAACTGTATTTCAAAAGAATATGGTGAAATATATAAGAAAAGGCTAATAAAACATAACTATACAGTTTAACAAATAATAAAATTATTAAATCTGTGCAGTCACTATCTGGGCCAAGAAGCAGAATATGTGCAGATGCCAGAAGTTGGCCCTCATTCTGATCACAGCCAGGAGTGAGTGCCTCATCAGACCACACTGCCTCCCCACACACTCACTTTTGTGTTTTTTAAGCCAACAACCTCTTAGCTTTTTACTGCATCACTGAATAGGACAGTGTGGTTTTGCTTGTGTTTACACTTCATAGACAATAGAATTATTTCCACACACTAACAGAAAGATTCAGTGGCTTGAACCAGGCATGGTGGCTTATGCCTGGAAGAAGGCTGAGGAGAAAGATTGTCATCAGTTTGAGGCTAGCTTGGTTTACATAGTAAGTTCCAGGCTAGCCTGAAATACATAGCAAGAGCGTGTCTCAAAAATCTAAATAAATATCTTGCATCTTTGACTGGGCGTAGTCATCCATGTACATTAATAAGCGGTTGCCATTCGCTGATTTTCAACTCTGTATAACATTCTGTCTTATGACTGCCATTTCCCAGCATCCTCTGTGCTGTTGATGGACATGTGAGTTGTTCCTTGTTTTGGGTTATAATGAACAGTGGCAATAAATGTAGCCCAGTGTACCACGCATGCATTTCTCTAAGGTAGTGTTACTGAACACTTTTTTTTATTTAAATATATGTATTTGGTACAGAGTCTCACTATGTAGCTCAGACTAGTAGTGATCCTCCTGTTTTCAGCCTCCCCAGTGCTTGGATTGTAGGCATGTGCCACCATGCCCAGACTCAGTCGCCTGGGGCTGAGGCCAGCGTGGTATATGGTACTGGATATTGAACCCTGGCTCCTTCGCTGGCCCTTGAAAAGGTTTTAAACTGCCTCTGTAGCATAACTTTTTGGTAAGTAATAGTTTATATTTTTATAAGATGATTTAAGTCCTATTTCTAGGTATTTATCACAAAAGACTGAGATATAAATATATTGAGATTTTATTAATAAATCAGTGTATTTAATTTATTACTGAAAATGTGTGTGGTTGGCTAACTGGGTAATGGCTAGTTTGTTTCTCCGTTTGAGACTGACTACATACATACATACATAGGTCCTAATTGACTGCGCCAGGAGAGCACCATATTTCCTATCCTTCCCTTTGTTTTCTAAGTGCCCTTACATGCTAAGTGCCTTGCATTCATCTAGAATCCCCATGCTCAGCCTTTTCACCGTCTCCGAGATGTGGGTTGCTCTTTCCTTTACCCTTTCATCATGGAGTTTCCTTCTCTCTTTGTCTTTGCAAAGTCCCACAATTGAGCACACACTTTGTTTCTGTGGCTTCTATTCTTGCAAAGGACTCTGTTCTGTTAACTCAGGAAGGGCAGCCTCCACTCCCTGTGGGACCTTCTGGTGACTTTCAACTCTCTTGTCCCTGTCCACTGCACCCCCTGCTGCTAGTGAAAGATCCACCCTGCCCCTGTGGCACTTATCATTGTTCTTTGTCTTTCTAGAGATAAAAATGAGCTTTCCCTTAATATTAACCATAATAAATAAATGTAAACTTGTTGGTTTCTGAAAAATGCTGGCTTATATTTTTTTCTCATGAAACATTTAATTATGCTTTCTCCTTTAGATCTAATAGTTAAGATTTGTTTCAATAGAAAACATTCCACAGTGGTCCCAGCTGAAAACATTCAGTAAAAAGTAAAAGAGACAGAGAGAAGAACTGAAAGAAATTTTTCTCCCCAAACTCGCTGGACTTTATGGTCCTCCAGTATGAACCGTTTCAGTAAAGCTACAGTGGCTCTCTAGAAATTAAAAGAAAACTCTGCAGTATAGGAAGGAAGTACCACTGCCACTCTAGATGCTAATTTTGGCTAATCTTACATCAGATCTCGCTAAGAGCTACAAATATTTCCAACCAATCAGTCAGAAAAAATCAGGGCACTGTGGGCAGAGTGACAGACTCTGCCTCTCCAGCCGCCGCCGCCGCCGCGCCTATAAGAATAGCACCGGAAGCTGAGATTTGAGGATTGCTGAATTTTCCCACAAAACAGTATAAAAAATAAGTTAACACACATCGTATCTGCTTTAAAATAAATGCACTTATGTAAGTCTGCATTTTATGGATGTAGCCACGTTGCATGGATAAGGCTAAACTTTTTTTTTAAAGAGACTATAGATCACTGTGGAAGTCAGTTATAAAAGAACAGTTAGCTCATCAGTCCCCTCCTCTGCAGCTTCACCGTGAAGAAAGTGGGGAGCATTTGAGTGGATTATTGCTAATAACCTGCAGTCTCAGTTACTAGAATTGTAATATAGGGAACAACCTAATGTGGTACACTGGGAACCAGAGCACTCATCTATTTTTATTCCCCTCTCTTTCTTCTGTTTGTAAGCTAAGCTCAGCACTGGCCAGAGAGAAGTAACCGTACAGAAAGGACCGTTGTACAGAGCCGAAGGCTCTGCTGTCAGCATCGGCTGCAATGTAACTGGCCACCAGGGACCTTCGGAGCAGCACTTCCAGTGGTCTGTCTACCTGCCCACCGCCCCAACCAGGGAAATACAGATCATTAGCACCAGCGATGCCGCCTTCTCTTATGCAATGTATGCACAGCGGGTGCGAAGCAGTGACATCTACATCGAGAGGGTGCGGGGAGACTCGGTCTTCCTGCACATCTCAAAGCTCCAGATGGACGATGCAGGCGAGTACGAGTGCCACACCTTGAACACCGACGCGAGGTACTATGGGAGCTACAGTGCCAAGACGAAGCTCATTGGTAAGACGTCTGTCTCCTTCGGCCACCCAGCCTGTCTCCGCCCTCACAGCGTCTTTGCAGAGAGACAAGCTTTGCACTGTTTTGTTTTCTCTTGGAAAAAAGAGTCCACCCAGCCCTCTGGGTGGTCTGGAAATTGGTTTCAATCTTTCTCATTCTTTAAAACCACCAGTGCAGTTTTCCCAATCACATACTGTATTTAAGTAATGATGCCTTCCGGAGCCTCACCTAAGGACGTCAATAGGTTAGTGACAGCACAGCTTTAGAGAGATCTGGAAGGGTTCTCATCATCTCTGAGTCCTCCCCTCTTCTTGGAGGAAGAACAGTCACCCAATGAGAAAACTGGTAGTAGGTGACAAGTTATTAACTCAGAAATTATCATTTTCAAACTGCCCTACTGTAGCACTTTTCCTGTGAGAAGGGCTCGTATTGCTTGCATTTGTCATTTTGTCCCTTGGTCTGGAGCATCTAGTGCTCCCCTTCGAGCTTAGCGAGTTTCTAGACACCTCTCGGGAGCTAGTTTTGACGTGACCTCTTCTGTGGGCCACCTCCTGGTGCTCTACTGATCGCACTACTACTAGTGCCCACCCGGCTATGTGGTCATTGGCAACTGGTGGGCACCTCTGACTTCACTCTCTGAGCTTCCCAAGATAGAACGCTTGTCTCAGCCCCTGGCACAGCAGCCAGTACAGAGTAGATTCAGTAGTAGGTCTTGGCTCAAGCTGTGCTTTGTTTCTTGGGCTATAATATCTCATTTTTGGGAGAGGAGACACAGTATAGTAGGGCAGCTACAAAAACTTTAGTAAAGATTGCATTTTAGCTCTGAGTGATACATTATAACCAATTATTTCAGAACTTTTTTCATAAGAAGCAGATTAGGGCCCATATCAATTAAGTGATATGCCCAAGTTCCTGTAGTCAGAAGGGAACATAGTTAGGGTCAGAATCTAGGCCTGGGAACTTCCAATGGTTTCCCCATATTAATACTCTGTGTCTGAATAGCTAAATTAATTGCAGCCCATGCTAGTGAAGTAAAGCCAAAGGCCACATATGGCGGAGCCACTTGCTTTGCCAGGTTCCGTGGACTGCAAGATGCCAGTGGTTCCACTGCCAATAGGAAAGGTTATGGCTGGTGAAAAACCAACTAGAAGGATGTGTTTTGCAGATCATGGCTCAGGTACCATCCTCACCTAACTGGGCAGGAAGGGGCTGTGCCTATCATCATTATTCTCTTGTTTCCAGTTATTCCAGATACTCTCTCTGCCACCATGCGCCCCCAGACCCTCAGTAAGGAGGAAGGTGAACCCTTAGAACTTATCTGCGAGGCCTCCAAAGCCACGGCTCAACACACCCACCTCTCCATCACCTGGTACCAGATGCAGCAAGGTGGAAGCAGCCAACCCACCAAGATTATTTCCCTGTCCAGAGATTTTACGTTGACCCCTGGGCCTTCCTACGTGGCGAGGTTTGCAGCAGGTGACGTGCAGTTCACCAAGCTGGGTGTCTCCACCTTTAGGCTATCCATAGGCCAGCTTCAGCCTGCAGACCAAGGCCAGCTGCTCTGTGAGGCAGCCGAGTGGATTCAGGATCCAGATGAAACCTGGATTTCCATCACAAAAAAGCAGACAGATCACACAACGCTGACAGTCCAGCCAGCAGGTAATTGTCTTCTCAGGAGGTTTGTGAATGCACTAGTTGTGAGTGGGAGGGATAATTGAACAGTCTTGTAGAAATTCTATTGCTGACCCAGAAGGACTTAGCTAGAAATATTGAGCCAGATTTGCATTTGTCATCTGGAAAGCATAACAAACAAGAAGTATGTGCCACTTTGGCTTTGTTCATAGAAGGATTTCTATAGGATGAGAATGTTAAATGATTAGGTGGATATGCAGTCAGCCATGGAAATAGTTTGGTAACCATTTTTCCAAGCACTTTGTAAGAACATTAGCTAGATTATTTAATGTAGTCCTGACAACCTATGAGCCCACTAGTCAACTCCTTCCTTCAAAAATGAGGACTCCAAGCTCCAGGTGTGATAAATGCGCCCCAAAACCCATCCATCCAGCAGAGGAGAGGTGGGCCTGGCATTCAAAGGCAGGCCTGTCTCTCTCCAAACCCACGTACCACAGACAGCAGGGCCTCCAAGTAGTTCCACTCTGTAGCAGCAGGATGACAAGTCTGAGTGCAGCCTGGTCAACTTCTGGAGACCCTGTCCCAAAATTTAAAAAGAGTTGGGAGGGGCTGGAATGTCTCAGTAAGAAAGCTCTGGGTTCAATCTTGTCCTTGTCAGTCCTGGGATTTCCTCTCCTGACCTCTTTTTCTGCTTGGAACATTATTGCTCTCCACGCCCTACTAGCATTTTTGCCAGAGTAGGCAGGAAGGACTTGCTGTGGTTTCTGGTTTCTCTCCATAGGCTTTGGCCCAGGAGGAGGGAGTTGCTAAACTAATAGTCATTAATGAAGGCATGATCCAGTGGTTGACCGCTGAAATTTTCTTTCTTTTTTTAAAGACACATTTTATTCTGTTCCTTCAAAAAATTGTCCTGTTGGCCTCAAGTACCCAAGTTTATTCAGTGAGTCCTATGAAGCCACATTATATGTGTTTTTGGCTTAGAAAAATTTTCCTGGTTGTTAGTAGACCAAAGGGAAAGAAAGAAAGAAAGAAAGAAAGAAAGAAAGAAAGAAAGAAAGAAAGAAAGAAAGAAAGAAAGAAAGAAAGGAAGAAAGAAAGAAAGAAAGAAAGAAAGAAAGGAGGACTGGGTTTGTTTGTTTGTTTTTTATAAAACATGCTTAGAGTGGGGGGCCCTGGGTTTAATCCTTAGCACCAAAGACAAGGAAGGAAGGGAGCAGGGAGGTAGAAAGGGAGAGAAGGAAAGGAAGAGAGAGGGAAAGGGGCAAGTAGTAGGGCACAGAGAGAGGGAAAGATGATTTACAGCAATGTGGTATTTTGTTTTCATTTACAAGGTGTATCTAACTATATACATTATACATCCATGCATCTTTTCTGTGCAGTGCTCCGGATCAAACCCAAAGCTTTCTCTCTGAGGCATTTGCAGTCCCCCCTCCCTTTATAAAATTTTGGGCATGGTCTCACTAAGTTGCCAGGCTAAACCCAAATTTGTAATCCTCCTGTCTTGTCTTCTAAGAGTGGTTCTACAGGAGGCATTGCCATGCTCATTTTTATGGGCCTTTTTCATTCTAGTGCTTTGGGTCGGGGGAAGTGTCTGTCACTACAGAATTGAACTATCACATAATTTAAGATCTCTGTGGCATGCTTACTGGGGACTTAATTCTCTGGTACTGAAAGGTTAGATGTAGTGGTCTTTCTAAAGGCATGCCTTAGGGCTGGGGAGATAGCTCCATGGTGTAAGCACCTACTCAGCAAGTGCAAGGCCCTGAGTTTGGTCCCCAGTACCAAACCCCCCTCAAAAAAAAATAAATAAATAAAATACAAAAAAAAAGTGTTATATAAAGGTCTGCCTTGCTTTTGTTACACAGGGAGAGATTTTCAAGTTGACGTCACTGCTGAGAACACTTTTGCTGAAGGGAAACCCTTGGAGCTGGTCTGTGCAGTGGTGGGCAGCGGCCAGGCCCCACAGCTGCAGGTCACTTGGTTCCTCAATGGGATGGAAATAGCCCACATTGATGCCAGTGGAGTCCTAGATCTGAAGAAGGGCTACACAGACAGAGCACGCCAAGGCCAGCTGCAGGTTTCAAAGTCGAGCCCCAAGGTTTTCTCCCTCAAGATCTTCTCTGCAGGCCGGGAGGACGAAGGCACCTACAGCTGTGTGGTGACTGAGGTGGTGAGAACGCCAACGGGGTCTTGGAAGGAGCTGCAGAGAAAGCAGTCACGGGTCAGCCAGGTGCATCTGCAGGGGCCAGCAGGTGAGGGGCATCAGGACCAGGTGCACAGCAGTAGCCCCTTCCTTTGGCAGTACAGAGGCTTCATGCATGCAGTGGCAGTCTTCTGTGGAGCTGGACCAGCTCCTGCAGGGACAGTGCAGTCAAGGAAGATACCTGGGCCAGCTGGGCCATGTTGGAGTCCTTTAGCCAAGCCCTTAAGCAGGCTGTGCCCATGTACCTGTCCCTCTACGTCTCAGCTTCTTCATGCGCAAAGTGGTGGTGCACAGGCTGAGGTCTCTTGTCACTGCATTACATTCTTGAATTCTGTTGCTTTTCTTGTTCTAATTTGTGTATATTGGCTTTTTTTTTTTTTTATCTAAGCAGAGAACAGCTATGTTAATGAAGCCCTCTGTGGGTGATGGAGGAGGGGAGGGGAGGGGAGAGGAAGTGGGACAGGAGGGGGTGAGAGGAAGAGGGGAGGGAGTAGGGAGAGGAGGTGGGGGAGAGAAGGCGGGGAGACCAGACAGGGAAGTTAAGAGTGAAGAGCACAGTTTCCTCTTCCTGTGGAATCAACAGCCACAGTAGCCAAACCTGAGAGTCATCTTCAGGTTACCTTTGCTGATCCACTGTTGCCCTACCCTGCTGCAGAGTGATGCTTAGCCACAATTCTGATGCAGTAAGTGGGCGGGCAGGAAGCTGGCCAAGTCTGAGGCCTGTGCTTGGCTATGCCGTGGTGAGATGCCTAGTCCGAGTGCATCTTAAAGCTAGAGATGCCACTGCCACGGCTGGCTGTTAGTCGGTCCTCCACAGGTTCAGGTACTGGCAGTTTGGTCCCTAGTGTGGTGTGCTGAAGCTGAGATCATTGGGTCCCAGGCTCCACCCATGTACCAGCCTCTGCACACCAGGGAGAGCTCCAAAGTGGGTGGACTTCCACTTCCCTTTCTGCTTCCTCCTCACGCCCTGAGGTAGCCACAGGGCCCTGACCTGCCACCAGCACCGTGGGTCCCATAAGCCCCTTTTCTTTCTGAGTTACCGAGCCTCACCTTCTTTGCTCCTGCCACTCGAAGCAGCCACTTAGCTCTCCTTTACTTTAGGAAGACTGGGTGACTTTAAATATGTTTGAGTAATCAGCATCTGATGTGTGAAGTAAAAACAGACAAATCCCCTGCTAATATTAGGATTCTTCAGGCTGAATGTTAAATTCAAAGTCCAGAAAGAATAATTGCCCAAAAGCAAAACGAAAAAATGTTTAAATGTTAATTAAAAACTGAGCTAAAACTAAGATCTTCTTGTTGCGCTGGCTCATTAGAGACATCTCCAAAGCCAGAGGAGCTTCCCTTTCATGTTTGTCTGCCTCCCTGCCGGCCAGGAAGGGAGGCGCACGTGGCCTGCCCCAGGGGCCAGGCCTGCAACTGTGATGGTGACGGCGTTTGCACTAAACGTTTGATCGCATGCTCCAGGATTCAGGAAAAACAGCGTTGGCCGGTTGACGCACTGGAACGGAGCTACATTTCTGCTCTTGTGTTTCTCAGTCTCCTGGAAGTAGATCTGAAATCTGAGAGCCAGGTTGTGGGAATTTGTGTCAGAGAGACCTTGGTTTGCGCTCCACGATAGGCTTTCCATGGTAGGCGCCTCGTAGGCTTTCAGCAGGGTTGTCTTCCAAAGCTAAGGATTAGTCTTTGCATAGGGTGGAGTCCAAGCCAGACCCTAGTATGGATAAGTAGGAGAATTTATTAGCATATTCATTCAGTTTCCTGTTTAACATTTTGTTTTGAAAGTCAAGCTATTATTTGAAGGATGAGCAGAGTTCTGTCTGTCTGTGATGTGTAACTTAGCTACACCTAGATATTTATTACTGCTTATTATGAGGCAATACTGGCTTCAATGAATTAAGGAAACCTCATTTAAAAAATGAGGTTAATTGAACAAATTATAATGGTTAATATAGTTGGATTATGAGTAATAGTTCCCCTCAAATTTCTAAACTTCTTGTATAGGCCATTTTATCTTTTTATATCTTTTTCTTTCTTTCTTTCTGGCTTAGCTTTGCCCTGAGGGTGGGGTTGGCAGGGCATGTGGTGCTGGGGATTGGACTCTGCACCTGCTTGAGCTTTCTTAAGCAGATGCTTTAGACTGCCAGGTTATCTTGCTGGCCCACCATTTTATCTTTAAAAAAAAAAAAAAAATTAAGGTATAATTATGCTCCTAACACTCAAATTTTGCAAGCAGGTTTGCAAATAGGATTTAATTTTTAAATCCTAGTATTTTCCCTAGCCAGCCAGCCTCAGCTATTCGTGTGTGCCCTTTGTTCAATTCTCTCAACAACGCAATAGGGAGGCCCTATTATTATTCTAGTTTCTATGGGAAAAGGAGTGGTCAAGTGTGTTTGTTACCCAGGGTAATTCTGGCAGCAAGACATTGCTGGAGTCCCATTAATGGTCTTAAATGTAATGCAGCCTTCGTAAGAGGCATAAGGTCCTGATGCATCCCTGCATTGCCTGCAAAGCAAATAGAATGAGACCCTACGTAGTAAGCACTTGAATGAATGAACACCTGCATTGTTACACATCTCAAGCCTCTCACCTAAGAACAAGTGTAACCTTTGTAATTTTATACAGTAGTTTAGCCACTAGGAAGGCTCTCCCACCTAAAATGGACCAATAAATTTAACAAAAAGAAGGCTATTTCTTTACTAAAAACAGACAGATAATAGTAATATATATATATATATATGTATATATACATATATACATATATATATATATATATATATATATATATATATATTCCCCAAAGAAATTCTTTTTATTATGGTACTGTGAACAAAAATCTAATTAACACTATTCTGTGCATTCAAACACATGCTAAACTAATTAGGACTGATTAGAGGAAGATAAGTAGGAAGAGGAAGATGGTATTGACCTTTGAAGGCCTGAACTCTAAAAGGATAAAAAGTTTAAATTAGCAGAGCTTCCTTGCTTTCAGGTTCATATACTCACCCTAATTAGTCTAACAAAACACTACTGGATATTTGCCCAACTAGAAATTCCTCAAGACAGGCCAGCTTAGCAAACTGATAAATAAATAAATACAAATGTTAAACTAGTGAGTGTAAGTAGGTTCTCCTGATAGACTTTCTGCTGCTTCCATTCCACTGTTTCTGTGTTTGGCAGATCTTTATTCCGGGGTTGGTTTAGGAGGGAACAGCCTCATATGGGTTGCCACAGACTGGCTAGGTCTTAATTGGTAAGATTTTGCTGTAATTTAAAACAGTTTTAATTTACTTGGATCGATTTTTCCTCTCAAATCTGTAATCCACAGCAAGAAGTGTGGTTGTGTCTACCGAGCAGCAGGCTGTGTGGGAAGGCGAGCTGCTCACCCTTCTCTGCAAGACAGATGGAGCCGAAGGTCCGCTGTCTGTGAGCTGGTGGCACATCCCACGGGACCACGCCACACCTGTGCTCGTAGCTGGCATGCGACAGGATGGCACTCTGCAGCTGGGTGCCTCCGGCGGGGGCCCAAGAAGCCATGAGGACACCAGGCTGGACAAGGTGGACCAGGCTACCTTCCGGCTGGAGATCACCCTCCGCACAGTCATGGAGAGCGGGGTGTATGAGTGCAGAGTGTCTGAGAGAACCCAGAGCCAGGCTGGAGATCTGTACTGGGCTCGAAATATTTCGGTGGCTGTGAAATCTCTAAGTAAGTGCCAGAGAAATCCTTTCCTGAACTTGAAATTCATCCTTCTGTGCAATTTGTGCCCCATCCCAAGTCCCTCAGTAATGATATGTGTATCTGAGGGCACAGAGAACCATCTCTGGGGCTGGGTCTACCCATTCACCTCCAAATTTATTCCTCCTTATAAATCCCATCTTCAGAATTGAGTGCATGAATTGGCATCCAGAGTTACAAAGTTCTATGAGTTGGAGTGGGCTTTTCTTCTGTTCTTTTTTCTTTTTTGATGCTGAGGATTGAACTGAGAGCTGTCATGCTAAGCTACATCCGTGGTTCTTTATTTTATTTTAGACACAGTGTCCCTAAGTCACTACGTGGTCCAGGCTGGGATTCGACTTGCATCCCTTGAGTTTTAGTTTCTTTAAGGTGATGCATTTTTTTTTTTTTTTTTTGATTTAAGGGGCTATAGGATATTCAATGTCTCAGTGCTAGATCTGACTGGTAGTGATTCTCCTTTTGTCAGCCTCCCAAGAGCTGTGATTATAGACCCATAGCACCACACCCAGTCTCAATTGCTATCTCAGTTCACCCCAGGAATGGGGCTGGCATGGCATGCCAGGGATTGAATCCCGGCCCCGGTGCCTGCTTGCAGGCACTTTAATCTGCTGAGCTATTTGGCCAGCCCCACATTTTGCCTTTTGACAGCTGCAGCCCTGGCACTGCAAAGTCACTTCTAGCTTGGGCAAGAGAGCCTAATACTGAACCCAGGAGTGGTAGTGGGAAGGAGGTGTAACTTGACAGAAAGCTGTGTAAGCAGCAGGCTGGAGAAACACTGCCTGTTAGTTGTTGCTGCTGAGAACAGCCATAGAAGAGGGTCAACTTTGGAGAACTGAGGTCAGAATTGAGCACAGACTGTACTGTGGATCATCATCTACCAAAGAATGTGTCATAGTCTAAATACACGAATTCACATGCCAACATGAAGAGTGGCACTAGGAAAACTTGAAAGTACTGTGCTTTGATTTGGCAAACACGCTAGAAAATGTTTTACTTTTCTATCTGCAGAATCAAGTTTACAAGTTAATCTCATGAGCCGCCAGCCAAAAGTAAAGTTAACAGACACTCTAGACCTGTCCTGTGTAGTGGGGACCACCTACTCTGGGCTTGCACTGCCACTCACCGTGACATGGCAGTTCCAGCCAGCCGGCTCTCCAGTCTTTCATCAGATAATTCGAATCACCCATAATGGCACTGTTGAATGGGGAGAGTTCCTCCCCCATTTCTCCAAGAAGACGAAGGTTTCGCAGGCTTCGTATCGTTCTCAACTCTTAATCCATGATTCCACTGTGGAGGAGTCAGGAATGTACCAGTGTCGAGTGGAAGTTTATGACAGAAATTCCCTACACACAAGCAATGCAGCCAGGGCTTCTGCCACCTCTTATCCACTGGGAATATCTGTTATTTTACCAGGTAAGCACCCCTTGAAATTAATCCCTGCTTTTCAAGAATCATTTTAATATTGGGTATGGAAATAAAGACCCTTCTTCCCATGTTTTGTTTTTGTATAAACAAAGTGCCAGCCTATGTTAAATTAGAATGCCCAGAATGGCCATATTGGTTGCTAAAACACTGAAATATTCCTGCTCTGGCCAAGAGCTATGCTCAGTGTCCTTTTCCCAGCAGCATATAAATTCCCAACTACCAATGGCTCTTGCCTGGCACAGTAGGAGCCCAGAGATCATGCTCCAATTGAGAGGCATCTTTTCCAGAGGTCACTGCACCTGCACTGGCAGTTATTAAGTGTTGGGAATGTTCTCCCTGGTAGCAGGGATAATGTAAATTCTACTAGGATATGCTTGTGCACTTCTTCATAATGTGCCATTGTGTAAGAATTAGAGAACTTGGGCCTGGTGGGATGGCTCAGTGGTCTAAAGCGCCTGCTTGGGGAAGCTTGGGCGGCTTCAGGGACCGCAGTTTGATCCCCGGCACCACATGCTGCGCCAGCCCTGCCCTCGGGGCGGGCTGAGCCAGCCATAAAAGTTAGTGAATAAACAAACAAAGGTTCTGAAACAAGAAAAAAAAAAAAAAAAAAAGAATTAGAGAACTTACAGCTGTAGTCAAATACAATCGACCTTGTCAGTCAGTCACAGCAGATGGAGGTTAAGAGGAAGACACCACCCAGGCAATGTTCTGCCGCTGTGCATCTTCTCCTAACTGGCATCCTTTTAGGACAGAAAGTCCAAGAGACATTGAGGTCATTTGGGTCTGAGGAGCACTGGAGGGAGCATAGCACTGGACAGATCAACTGATCTATCAAAACTGTTGCTCTGGCTTCTGTAAATTATCGATGTGCTTCTTAAGTGTGGTAACATGTACCATGTGCCCAGCAGAGCCTGGTACAGCAGGCATGCTCAAGTGTCGTTTGAAATTGGTGTCGTACACCTTTTGCTTGGCATTTCTCGTTTCCCTTGGACCCCTAACACAAGGTTTTCTTGCTTTCTTTCCTTCTTTTCTCTCACACAGTCCTCCTCTCACAGTGATGCATTCTTTACAGACGACTGTCTCCTGGATGCAGCCCAGCTTACTGTCTTCTCATTGTACACCCTCCTGAGGTGGACATGCCTCTACCCTATATGCTGACTTTGATACAACCTCTATGTTGACAACTCCCAAGTGCACTATCCTAAAAAAAACCTCTCTTCTGGTATGCAGACTCACTTCTAGCCTCTTCTCAGACATGGCTAGACTCAGCATTATTGTCCACAGCTACTCTTTACCCATTGGTTCCTGGTTCGCACCACACACCAGTGACCCCAGTTGGAAGCTGGAGCTATCCACAACTCCCGTGCCAACCTTGTGTCCAACCCCCACAGTGTGGCATGCAGCACCCTTCACTATCTAGGACATTTACAGATTTATTGTGGTTGAACAGAGCAGGACCCAACCTGGAGCTTCTCAGAGAAAATCAACTGACAACATGGGCAGTCAGAGGAAGGGAGCAACATACATCCCGAAATCATTCTGCTATAAGACACTTGTAGATCAAACAAAGCAGACAGAGGACTTTATAAAATGCCAATCCCACCCACATTCCTGCCTACCAGCCAGGCAAAGACACCATACTGGAAAGTCTGCAAGAAATTGAGTGTCTTAGTTACTTTCTCTCATTGCTGGGACAAATCCCTGACACCCAAAATGAAGGAAGGAAAGATTTATTTAGCTCAGAGTTTGTGAAGGTTTCAGTCCATATTCAGCTGGCCCAAGGCTGAGTGGAACAGGGCAGACAGCATCCAGTTCATGGCAGTGGAACAGCAACAAAATGGTGACAGAGGCAGCCAGCCAATCAGGGCAGCAGAGCAACAGCGCCAGTCTGTCTCTCTCTCTCTTTAAATTACATCAGGCTGTCTGCCTTAGCCTATCTGCCTCAGGCCACACCTATAATTCCAGCAGTACTCAGACCGGTAATCCCATCAGTACTAAAACACATAATCCCAGTGGATCATGGATCAAGTCTCAAACTCTAGAAGTCCCTGCCCCATGATTGCATGAGCCTTTGAGGGGACAACTAGACATAAACCATCACACCGAGGGACTGCAAAAGTTTGACTAACTGAAGCCAAGCCAGACAGATTTGGGATCTATGGCCCCTTGCTTCTTTTGCTTTCCTCCACAGAGAGGACATGGCAGCCTGGCAGTAAATGTCACTGGCCTTGCTCTCTTCCTAATAGGTGCCCACTTGTTTTTCTCCTGTGCCCTAAAAGCTAACTGGAGCCCCTAGTGACAAGGTTAGACACTGCCATGGAGGTGGAGCACGATCCTTTCTCCCTCTTCGCCAGTGGCTTGGGAGAGGGATGCAGGTATATGGAATTTAAACAGCTGTACCACCCCCTCCCCCATATTGACTCTGAACTGAGCAGCCTCGAGCTGTCTGGTTTTAGCAGAAACAATGAGTCAGTAAGCTTAGGGACCACAGTTCTGGTGGCGTGGCTCGGCAGCAAGAGCAGATAGCATGTGTAGCAGCACAAGCCCTGAAGCCCACAGCATGAGAGAATTTAGGCAACCTTGCACTGCAGCACAGTGATGAGTGGGAGCTTGGCATTCACCCCACAGCAGAGGATATCAAAGTGGAACCAGCTGTCTCCTCAGCGCAGGGGCAGTGAGTCAGCCCTCAGCACCCCATCCCTCCAGACTATGCAAGAAGTGGCACAAGAGAAGAGGGACACAGGAGTGGAAGTGGAGCAGAGGGGGCCATGCGAAGAGCCAGATATGTATGGGGGAGGGAGCAGATGGGCTGTCCCTGTCTGAGGGTGCTACTGCAACTGGGAGAGCAACACAGAGACAGACAGGGCATGGAGTTGACAGGCTGCTGAAGACACCCTAAAATTATGGCTGAAGCCTCTGCCCTCCCTCCCCTGCCCATATCTGGAAGCCATGATCAGCCCTGAACCCAGTGCTAATCATACTACACATTCTGCTGGGTTCCCAAGCAGTCTCAGAATCTGACTTGGACTCCACTACAGAAGTGTGGGCACCTGAGGACTTTTATTATTTCTTTATTTTTCTGTCTGGTAGGTTTTCCTTTTTTTGTGTTGTTTAGGTCTTTATCTTTCATTCTGGTCTGCTCATATTCCTTCTTTCTTTTCTCAACTCTGTCTCTTGATTTTATGCTTTTATGTGAGCAAACATTGTCTCTATCTTTCTGGTTTACTTTGATATTCTTTTGTTTCCACCCTCGTTCTCTTCTAAATTAAGAAGGAGCACAGTTTGTTAAGTTCTAGGCTGTGTATGATTCTATTGTTATTGCTATTGTACTGCTTCGGCCAGGATGCCGTATCTGTTGTAGTCAGCACTTCTCTCTCACATGACAACACTGTGATGATCACCTGCATTTGTAACCATCCTCATTTTCTAGTGCCAGATAACTGAGTAGGGAACCACCTAGACAGCAATGTCTTATCCTCAATAAATTGGCAAGGTAGGATCTTGGGACAGACACAAAAATCAGGAACCACCTCATCTAGTAGACATCTCTGAGGAACAGATACTTCCTAGGGAAATCTTGATTCAGCATCTACTATAAGAAATTTATAAGAATCAATACAAACAATGAGTACAATTTGAAAAATGGAAAATGATAAGACTCAGAAACAAAATACAACCTTGGACAAATCCAGGGGACTATAAGAGAGGAAATCAGAAGCCAAACACCTGAATTTTCTGTAATAATAGTAGCGGAAATAATAAATAAATATATGAGGCTATAGAGGAAATCAGACAAAAATAATCTTTCAGGTAAAAAAAAGAGATGACAAGCATAGAAAATTTAGGCTAGATGTACATAAAAACATAGAACTTAGAAAAATGATGACAACCATGAATGACAAACATAGGAAAGAAATAGAATCCATGAAACAGATTCAAACAGATGTCTAAGAAATTAAAAATTCCTCTGAAAGTTTAGAAAACCAATTGAACAAAGGTGAGGACAGAATATCAGACCTAGAAGACAGTACTGTGGTTAATGATCGTGGGAAAAAAAATCTGAAGAACAGCAATGAATCAGGAAAAGGCAGCCCAACAGCGAAGGATGATGCAAAGGAGAATAGCATAAAATTGATTGGAGTCAAAGAAAATCTACATCAGCACAAATGACAAAAACTATTCACAGTAATGGCAGAGAATGTTCCCTCCCAGACATGAAAAAGAATTTAACAAACAGTAATTGAGGCGTATAGAACTCCAATTAATTATGACCAAAATGAATGTATAACAAGGCATATAATAATCAAGATTACAGAAATTTGGCATAAAACAATACTGAAACTTGTTAGAGAAAAGATACATTGCCTATAGAAGAAAATTCATCAAAATTACAGCTGACATCTCACATAAACTCTTACATCAAGAAGAGCATGAAGCAAAGTTTTCCTGAAAGAAAAATACTTTCACCTCAGACTAATGCATCCTACAAAACTATACTTCACACTTAATGGAGGAAGCAGATATTTCCATGACAAAGAAAAACTGAAGAAATTCACGACAACCAAACCAACTTTATAAAATATTTTGAAAAATATTCTAGAAAGAGACTTTAAAATCCCACAATGCCAAGAACACCAATAGAAAAAAAGCCACCATGAAACAAAAGGGAATAGAAGAGAAACACAGGAAACCAACAGCATGAAAATCATAGGACAAGGATAAGCTAACACATGACAATTTTAACCATGAATATAAATGGTCTCAATTCACTAAGCAAAACAAGCAGGCTAACAAAATGATTCAAGAAACAAGACCCAACAATAGGTTGCATGCAAGAAACACATTTGACTCAAAAACAAATTCATAGATTGAAAGTCAAAGGACAGAAAACAATAATCCATGTGGCAAAAACATGGAAAAAAGCTGGGCTAGCTATTCTACTTACAGACAATGTGAACTTCAGTCAAGATTTATCAAAAGATATTTTTAAAAGGTCACTATGTACTTGTTACGGGAGACTTCCAAGAAGATACAATAATCTTAAATATATAAGCAGCAAATACAGGTGTGCCCAACTCTATAAAACAAATATTAGTGAACATTAAAATGAAGCAAGCACTAACACAACTACAGAGAGGAACCTTAATATCCCACTGTCAAAAATAGGCCAACCAGGCAAGTCAACAAAGAACTATCAAAACGAAACCAACGCACGCCTGTAATCCCAGCACTCGGGAGACTGAGGCAGGAGGATTGGTGCAAGTTCGAGGCCAGCCTGGGCTACAAAAGTGAGCTCAAGGCCAGCCTGACCTGCACAGTGAGACCCTGTCTCACAAAAAAAAAAAAAAAAAAAAAAAAAAAAAAAAAAAAAAAAAAAAAAAAAAAAAAAAAAAACCGAAACCAAACTTGTGAAGAAAAGGACTCACAGATGTCTACAGAGTGTTGCACCACACAACATCACAATGTACATTCTTCTCAGCTGTCCCTGGGGGCATTCTTCAAAATAGACCACATACTGCCCATAAAACAAGCTTAAGTAAATGTAAAGGAATTGGAATTCTCTCATGTATATTATCAGACCATAGCATAGTGAAATTGAAAATTAATGGCAAAGGAAACTACATGAACACATAGAAATTAAACTCTATAAATACATGAAAATTAAATGACACCCCTCTGAACCAATGTGTCATAGAGTAAATTAAACAAGAAATAAGGTAGCACAGGCCGCGTGTCTGCCGCGGGTAAGCTGCCTGCGCCCCTCTGCCCCACCTCTGCGCTCCTGCGACTAACCTCCTGTTCCAGTCCCACCGAGTCCCAGCCAGTAGCACAGGCCCCATGTCCGCCACGGTCCAACCTCCAGCAC
>PVJA010033210.1:0-23510 GCA_004027025.1 Myocastor coypus | reverse complement strand
TCCTCTTCTACTCTTTTATTTTATTTTTCCAGTCTTACTATGTAGATTAGACTCATAGTGATTCTCTCTCTTGTTTTGAGCCTCCCAAGTGCTAGGATTACAGGCATGTGTCACCACGCCTCAATCACCTTCTCAGTGTGCCTCATGGGTGATTGAACCTCTAGCTACTGCTCTCTGCCTAAGCAGGTGCTTCAGTCTGCTGAGCTGTCAGTCTGGCCTTTTAATTTTGTATTTTTCCTCATAATTTTAATAAGTTTTATGCATTATAATAGTCCCAATTGTGTATATATCTGTCTGGCTCAGCCCACCCTGAGGGTAGGACTGGCATGGCATGATGTGCCAGGGATTGAACCACAGTCCCTGTGCTTGCCTAAGCTTGCCTAAGCAGGTGCTTAGTCTGCTGAGCTACCTTGCCGTCCCCCTGTGCATATTCTTAAAATATGCTTGATATTGAAATTTCTTTCAGTATTATAAGCATTAAACTGAAACATTGAAAAGTAAGCTCTCTAAGTTATTGTATTTTGATTTTTTCTAAATCAGTCTTTTAATTAGGTTCTTAGTAAGAAATTTGGAATGTTAATTTATGAGGATAAATTCCATTTGTCAGAGACAAAAGGGATTGTAAGTAGCCCCAGAGCTGGGGAACAGTATTGATTTTTTTTTTTTTTTTTGGTAAATCTGTGAGTCCCACTTTTGACTCATTTGTGCTGCTCTGAAATCTAGTATCTGTCTTTCTCATTGTTAAAGATCTCATGCTCCTGGTGTCTGGGCTTCTGTAGCTGCTCTTTTTGAAGTAAGCATCAGTGAAGACTTTGGGGATTTTCACTTTGCTGATAACAATTTCTGTGCAGGTCGCAATGACAAACTTCTGGTGTGTTTTTCACAGAGGAACACGATTAAGGCTAAGAGGCCCAGTCACAAGTAGCAAGCCATAGGCGAGTTGTTCCAGAAAGACCACTCTCTTGCCTCTGTGGTGCCGGGAGTGAGCCTAGCTCAAAGTTTCCTCACATGCTGACTCAAGGGTTTCTTGCTGGGCTCAATAGTTTTGAGGACACATCTCTAGCAGGCTAGTATCTAGGCATTTTTTGAAGACTAACCACCTGGGTACTACATTCTCATCAGTACTGACTGGTTTTGTGATAGTAGAAAAAAACTTTCTCCTTTTTTTTTTTTTTCAACCTTTGATTTAGCAGCTGAGTACTTTCTCTTACACAAAGACTTTCTGGAGTATGTAACAGGTCAGGAGTATCTACCAAGTCCTCCAACCAGGACAGAGTTTTGGCTGACCCTTCTTGGACTTTTTTTTTTGCCTTACCCTTTTTATCAGGGCCACTTTCAGCAGCCTCCTTGGTTTTGGATCCCCCCTTTTTGCTTAGTACAGGGTCTACAGCCTCTCACTGCATAGGTTAGATTTGTAGTAATCCTTCCTACTTTTCAGCCTCCCAAATGCTGGGATTACAGGGTGCACCACCACTCCCACTCTGAATGGCCATCTCAGTGTGCCCCAGGGTGGGGCCTGCATAGCATGCCTGGAATGGAACCCCAGCTCCTGTGTGCCTTTAATCCACTGAGCTATCTGGCCACCCTTTGGGTTTCTTTCTTTTAGTATTTGGCTTCTCAGTTTGTTTTTTGTCTGTCATCTTGCAAGATCAAAAAGAGTATATTTTGAATTTTATGGAGTTATCACTTTGTATAACCTACAATATAATGTTAACACATTTTAGTTTTTACATTGCCTTTTTTTCTTGTTCTCTTTATAACATTTAACTTGCACTTAAACTTCCAGGTAGAACAATTCAGTTATTATGATTTCTCTCATAATCGACATTTTTTGTTCAGTAGCTAGTTTTAGTATTTTTTGAAAGTTTAGTGATGGTTCGACTTCTGTCTAATCTCAGATGAAGTTTTGACTGGTTTTTTTTTTTTTTTTTTTTGCCACTTTTCACATTTACCTTGTTCATTTGCTATAGTGCATGTAACTTGTAATTTCATTTCAAGATGCACTTTGCGGTATTTTAATTCTGTTTCAGAGTGAAGGCCTTGGATGGTTTATCATTATAAGAAAATCCCATTTTGCTGCCTAATTCCAAATAAAATTAGGTAGTAGCCTTGGCTCAACAACGCAAATCAGTAGTGGTAATCACTTATTTCTGTGCCCTGGGAAATGTTCCTCACCTTGAAGAGAAATTAATTCTAACAGAGTAGTGGACTTGTAACCCAGAAAATGACTGAGATTGTTCAGCCTTCTAACATACTTTATCATGAGGCAATTCAGTTCATGCCCAAAAAATATTGGAACTCATTCAACCTCTAACAGATGAAGAATTGGGATTCGTTATGAGAGAGTGAACGTCAATAACAGTAAATGGAAAAGACACTGTGTGGTCTGTTTCAATCTCAGGCTTAGATTTTAAAAAATTACTGTTATTTTCACTTTGCTTTGCCAGAATTATCTCTACTACTATATATTCTTTTAAAAACATAAAAGTTTTGATTGCTTACATTTTTCACAACAGTTCTATTGAGAGCTGCCCATTAGTTTATGCTATCAAGTAATTAGTAGAGAGAGGCAAAGTTGCCATTTAAAGAAAGAATGAGTGGTTAAAAAAATGAATTTGATGGCTGGTGGGATATTTTGGCACTCTGAGAACCTGCCTGACAAGTGCAAAGCCCCAAGTTCCATCCCAGTACCATATCCTGTGCCAGCCCTGGAAGCCAGGGCACAGTGTGCTGGCTACCAAAACCAGTTGTGGTGGTGGATGCCTGTGATTCCAGTGCTGGGGTGCTGAGACAGAAGGGCCACAAGGAGTCTGAGCTGTGTAGTGAGATCCTGTACCAAATAAACAAATAAATAAAATAATTTTTTAAATGAATTTGACAAGAAGTGAAAGTCTGTAAAATTAAAAAGGAAACGAATCTTTGAGAAGTACATATCAATAAAATGGAGATCCCTGTTCCTAGAATAAATTCATAAAACATGAGTATAGTAGTATTTGAAGAACCTGCTATCACCATTATTATGCTTTATTATTTATCTTTAAACATACAGATTACATTTACCACTACTTGCTATTGACTTATTCCTTACAGTTCTGGCTTCACCCTTGTAATGACACACTACCTCTTCTCCTTGCTTGTTTTCCCCTACTCTTTCCTTACTTACATAAAATTGTATAGGAGTAAAATTGTGGGTCCAGGGATATTTTAATTTTTACTGTCTATTCATATCTATTATTACTAGAATAGAGTAAGTACATAATAAGTGCATTTAAAATTAATATTTCATTTAGCTACACTTAAAATTTGAAATTGGTATATTTCTACTCATTCTATCATTATTTAATAAGAACTGATTCTCTCCTCTCATAGCTATGACCGTCAAGGTCTTTGGAAAACATATATGAAGATTATTTGAAAGCTATACTCTGTGTATATGTGTGTGTGTGTGTGTGTGTGTGTGTGTGTGTGTTATTGAACCCAGAGCCTTGCACATTATTAAGCACATTCTTTGCTATTGAGCTACATCCCTAGCCCCAGTATGATATTAAAAGACAATAATTCTCCTTAACATCTTTCATGGGAATTAAGAAAAAAGTCCTAGATCATAACTCAGGAGGAGCAATTTCACAGAGAACAGACATGTTTTGGAGTTATAGTAATTTATTTTACTCACTTTTCTATCAGCATTACATCCACCTGAAGTGGGATATCTGACAAATAGCATGTGCCAAAGTATGTTTGACATTTTCTGGTTTTGAGAATCCAACCAGGAACAATAAAGAATCTGACCTTATTTAGATACAGTAGTGTTGCAATGCAAACTTAAAAAAAAATTCTATGTTCATAGATTGATACGAGAAGGTATACTTCAAAATTTTTCTGATCTATAGCTTAATTGTAAGGAGTTCTGGCAACCTAGTTATTTAATGGAAGTAATCTGATTCATATATGGCAATGAAGTAGAGTAATTGGGAAATGGGGTATGACTGATTATCTCCAAAGCCTCTTTGAATGAATGAATATCTATATCTATATCTATATCTATATCTATATCTATATCTGACAAATTATCTTAGAGAAGTGTTTAAAGAAGAAGAGCTCTTGTGATTAGTTTTGGAGCATGCAGTGTATAGTCAGCCAACCCCCATTGCCTTTGAGCATGTAGATCATGGAGAAACACATGGCAGAGAAGCATGGTAGCTGGGAAGGAATGAGAGAGATAGGAAAGATCCAGGGCCTTATTATTCCCTTCAAGGGCAAAATTAGTGACCTAATATCTTCCCAGCAGGACTCAGCTCCTAAAGTTTGTACTAGCCCCCAAACCACAAGCCGGAGAAATAGGCTTTTAATACATAGTCTTAGTGGGACATCCCAAAGGAATGAGTCAGGAAAAGACATTTTTCAGTACAGGGTTTTGTACATCATAGAAATTGGTATATTTTTGTTTTTTAACCAAAGATTTTGAAGTACGGAAATAATATGATTTATGGAAACAACATTAGAATATTTATACCTCCTCTAAATCTACTGCAAATATTATTTTAGTATCACTTGTCTGTATGATAATTATGTGATCTATAGTTATTTATTGGGTCTTTTATTTGTTAGGCTCTCATATATATGTGACCAGTGACAAGACTGATATGGCTCCAATTATCATATAACTTCTAGTTTACCATTAATTATAAACAAGGATATATAGAGTCATTAAAAGGTGTAATAAGTGTGGCAAGGGATATATACAGTATTATTAAATACTTGAAAGTGCTAAACATATATAGGTGATCAGAGGAAACTTTAAAAAAGATTTTTGTATGTGCCTCCTCAAGCAGTGTTTATGTCTGGTCCCATCTTTTATTGTCCTTTCAGTGGTAGAAGTTATTTTATTCTTCCTAGACAAAAGTTTTGTATTGACACAATATTTGCTGTAGTGCCTTGTAAATAGTAAGTACTCAATAAACATTTTGGTATGGATGAAACAGATGGATTTTAGTCAGATCTTTAGTAACACTGGATAGTATTCTACACTACTCTGCTTTTAATTACTGGGACCAACTACCCAACTTATACAATTTAAAGGAAGAAGAGTTTACTTTTGCTCATGGCTTAGGGCAGTGGTTCTCAACCTTTCTAATGCTGTGACTCCACAATACAGTTCCTCATGTTGTGGTGACCCCAAGCCAAAAATAATTTTGGTGGCTACTTCAAAACTGTAATTTTGCTACAGTTATGATTTGGAATGGCTTTAGGTGACCCCTGTGTTTTGGTCATTTGACCCCCACTGTGGTCACAACCCACAGGTTGAGAGCCGCTTACTTAAGGGGCTTCAGTGTGTGATCAGCTGGCATTAGGAAGGAACATCATGGCAGAAGAGTCCAGGGGGGCATAGCCATCCTTGTGATGGCTTAGGAGCAGAGCCCAAGGGAGAGCACCCATGGGATTTACACCCCCACTGCCTTCTCCCTGTGACCGACTTCTAGCTGGGCCCCATCTTGTATCCACAGAGCCCACTCTGAATGTCAGCGATTCATCCCCTAATGATATGATCCTCCATGATCCAGTTGTGTCTCTAGGAGTCAAGTTGGAAATGAACAAGCGCACATTCCAATACTTCTGTGTTTTCAATCTATCAGAATTATAAGTATATATGTAGTGATACAGTTGGGAAGACTAGTATGGTGGGAAAATATTCTTTCCTGTAGGTATGTGCAAATATTCTGGAAAAGATGAGATATACTATATTTCATTTATTTGGAATACTTCATCATTCATTAAGAGGTGAAGATGATGATCTTTTAAAAAAAGTGTATTGACTTTTCTTATTCCTTCAGTTCATTCTCTCAATAAACATTTATTACTCTGTACCTCTGTTATATAGTAAAGCTATCATTTCAAGTAGATAAAAACAATAAATGAAGCACTTTTCTTGTTTTTAGGGACTTTGAGTTTGGCAAAGAAAACAAATAGATTACCAGATAATCAGAATACAAGCAGTCTAGTAGTGATAGTATAAAATATTATATTAAGGGCTGACCAAATAGCTCAGTGGATTAAAGCACCTGCAAACAGGCACAGGGGCCAAGGATTTGATCCCCTGGCCTGCCATGCCAGCTCTACCCCCAAGGGGCACTGAGATGGCAATTGAGATTGGGCGTGGTGGTGTGCTCCTTAATCCAGGCTCCTGGTAGGCTGTAAATAGGTGGATCACTATGAATCCAATCTAGTAGTGAGACCTTGAACACCCTGTAGACCCTCCCCTCCAAAATACCTTAAAAGAAGAGTTATTTTTTATATTTTCAGCATTTGATGTACTATATTATCTGATAAATAGCAATTATTCAATAAAAGTATGTGACTAAAAACAATGAGTGTATTTTAGTTAAAGTGGAAAGGTGATTCTATCTTATTTTGAATGCAGTAAGAGAGAGACATGAAAAGAGGGATAACAGCCACCATTTGATTATGGAACAGGGAAAATCAGACCATGTCGTGGACAGGCACTTGTTAAGTTCTGTGTTTTCATCCTTTATTTCTTCCCCCTAATCAGTACTTCTAAGAACTCACTGTCTTTCAACACATATAATCATACCTGAAGTCATACATGAATTTTTCACATTGTCTTTTGTGCCATACCAATTTTACTGCTTTTAAGTCTTATCCATCAAAACATGGCTTTGATATAACTTCATAGACCTAATGCATCTTCAACTCACTTCTCAGTCTGGATATGGTGCTCTTTCAGTGCATTTTATAATACAGTATCCTCAGCCTTTTTAAACTGTATTATGATCATCATTGCTAATTTTGTTGGTTTATTATTGAATATATTAGTTTGTGGGCTTCCCAAGAGCATTATGTTTTGTCTTTTATCTTTGTAATCACAGATTCTACTACCATGTCTACAACATGAAAAGAGACTAGCATAAACATTGTGAATCAATGAGCAGAAGAGTGAGTAACTGGCTGGCTGCTAGAAAAGTGAGCACAGCATAAATGGAAATTGAGAAAAACTTCTTCCCAGTCTTGCTTAAGGGTGTTTTTTTTCTGTTCTAAATAAGAGCATGTATTTGTTTCAAATAACAACACATTCTTATTGAATGAGAGCCATGCTGGTGAGACCATCCTCACTTATTTTAATATTATTCAAATGTTATTTTCTTGAAGCATTTCCTTATTTGTGAAATACTTTAGAGAAATGTGATAAAATGTTCTGTTTTTCACTACTTTTTGTTAGTTTGTTGAGCTAACATTGTCCTGAGCTTAAAAAATACAGTTGAATCTTTGATGGGTTATATCTAAAGAAAGACTTAATTGATCATTAATAGAACTATGAAGGTTAACTATATTAACAAAATATTGAAAATGTTAGGATAAGAATAAATTTTGAAAGAAGACTTACTGAAAGTAGAGACTGCTTATGAACATTAAAATATATTTTAACTTGAAATTGATACATTTATCTTGAGTTTGAAGGATATTAAGTTTTAAAATTAGTAGAATAATAAAACAAATCAGAAATAGTAGGGGCTACATATTAGTGATGTGAAAGCAACTATGTTATTTCAGGTAATGCTAGCCAGGCATGGTGGTGCATGCCTTTATTCTTAGCACTTGAGATGCTGAGGCAGGAGGATTTCCATAAGTTTGAGGCCAGCCTGGGCTATGTTTGTGAGATACTGTCTCAAAAACGAAACCAAACCACCCCAACTCCTGAAAAGCCAACAGAAATCATACTATAGATCAAATATAATGGGGTTTATTTCTCACTCATTTAAGGTCCAAAATGCGTCTATATGAGCAGGTGGTTCTTCTCGAAATGAGAACCTAGACACCTGTATTAGAACACAGACTACTATCTAGTGGCTCAGACATCTTGAGCACAGACGTTGAAGGTCACTTGGCTCATGTGGCAAGGGGTGGCAAAGAAGAAATGCAATGGCAGATAGAGGTAGGAAGTTTTAGGGGATTAGCTAGAAATAGCAGACAATACCTCTCCTATTGCAGTGAGCAGTACTCAGTTGTATAGCCTCATGGCTCTTGGGCATGCAGGATTAAGAAATGTAATCTGGTCAAGTGCCAGTAGTAGGAGAGCAGTAGTAGTAATCAGAGTTGGCCACATAATATATTTTATAAATTAAATAATTTTTCTGTGTATAGTTATTAATTTTTATAGTAATAATTCATCAAAACTTCTCTTGTAGCTATAATTACTTCCATGTTTAAGCATGTATTTATTAGTTAAAATCTCAGGTAAAATTGTGGATATACCTAAAATTATACATGTAATAAACATTAGGCTTTTATGCAAGGCAATTTCAAATTTGACTATTCCTAAGGAATATTATAGTTACTTCAGAACTTTTTCTTACTATGTAAGCAGCAGTTCTTATGTTTAGAATGATCATTAGGAACATAGCACTTAAGCACTATTTGACATACTATCTTCTGGATTGTTTATTTTCTTTCTCATTCCCATAAAATATACACTTGAGAGGAGCAAGTTTATCTATTTAGTTTACTGCTATATAATATATACTAAAGTCAAGAAAATATCTGTTATATAGTTTATCTCAATATTGTTTGTTAAATGGACAAATAGAGGTTAAAGTCTTAGTTTGATAGGACATGAAATCATTTTTGATTTTTTTATGGTATAAAATTGGAAAAATATTTGCCTCAGAAATATTTGTCCCAGAATCTAAAGAAAATTAACTCTGAAGATAATTCACAAGACATTTTTAAAAGAAAGATTTACTTTAAAAATCTTTTTATAAAATGTACAATGTTTAAAATAAATTAAATATTCTATTTCAAATCCACTTAGGGAAATAAAATTTGTTGAGCATTCCTTTTAAGCTGCTTTCAATTTTATCTGGTTACAAACATGTCTTGATAGTGCTACATTTCTGGCAAGGATCATGATGGCAAATCCCAAATAAAACAAAATTATCTCTCCCATGTAGATAATTGCATTTAACCCGATAACCATGATATTCTCTAGCAAGAAGCTGTAGTTAGCTATGATCATAATAAATCACTATGAAGCCGGGCGTGGGGGCGCACGCCTGTAATCCCAGCACTTGGGAGGCTGAGGCAGGAGGATTGGTGCGAGCTCGAGACCAGCCTGGGCTACAAAAGTGAGCTCAAGGCCAGCCTGAACTGCATAGCGAGACCCTGCCTCAAAAAGACAAAAAATAAATAAATAAATAAATAAATAAATAAATAAATCACTATGAAACTATTAAGAGCTTAAGGAAAAAAACACTCTTTTAAAATAAAAAATGAACACATGGTGATCAATTTCTCTGACTACAGAAGGACAGAGACAATTATACTAGATCCACATACAATTTTTTCCTTCATTTTAGACTCCATAACCATGTCTCTTTTTCCTATAAATTGTTTAGTTTAGCTGTTGTTTCTTGGCAAGCATTATGAGAAAAAATGGTTTATTATTCACATATGTACAAAGATGAAGATTTGAGATAGCAATCAAATGTCAAGAGATAGAGTTTTATTAACTGAGAAGGAAGGGTGGGTGGGATATTCTATGCAGGGGTATTTAGTGGAACTACATAGTGTACTTTGGTGCAGTTTCACTGGATTGGATAACTAATGTGTATGACGAGTGAAGAGACATTAGAAAAAAGTCATTAAAGGTTTATGAACAGCAGATGACATGTGAAACAGGAAGAGAAAGGGAGGAGAAGGGAGAAGGGGAGGAGAAACAGACAGCATAGAAGTCAATTAAGTAACACTCATTTCTCTGGAAAGAAGGGCCTAAATGAGAATGGGAGTGGTCAGGAAAAAAACTTTATGAAGGTCCAATATACAGGACTTCGTGGCTGTAAGGATTCAGGAGAGATTGGGAAGAGGAATTTAGGATCACTCTCTTCTGCAGCTCAGAAAATCATACAAATTAAGAGGCCAGCAATGAAACTGACTTTGTTGGAAGGAGGGTGAGTTATGTTTCAGATGTGTTACTCTTCAATAAGCCACAAACTTTTGAGGTATTGATGTGTAAAAGGGAGAAGTTTTAGAAGGGAACTTGGGTTTGCCTCCAGTGCAGAAGATTTGATTGATTTTCATAAACATAAAGATAGAAATTTCAAATACTAGAGTAGTAAGAGAACGAATTCAGATGTGCATCTTTTAAGAGTCTGGCCTTTGGGAATATGAGCAACATAGGAATATGAGGTAAATCAAAAGATTATACATAGCACAACTCCCTGGAATATCTTGTTCCAGTTCCATTTCCCTAAACTTATAAATTATTAGAGATTAGGTTTTCTAAATTAGGGAGTCTGAGAGTGACAATTAAGGATTGTTTAAAAAGTTTCCTGAAAGTATTATGTATACTATTGTTGAAATTGAGTATAAATTGTACAACTTGAAGGTTGAAGCAGTGCACCAGCCTGAGACTCCAGGGTGGTTGCTTTTTCTCTGTAATGTTACTGACTCTATATTTTTGTTGTACTGAAACCTTTCTGTGATATTTGTATCAGTATAGTAAGTTTATGGAGACAAAAAATGACAAGATAGAAAAAGCCCTCAGGTTAATAAAATAAGAAGTAATTGAGGGTGAAAACTGAAAGGGGCCATTGGAATTTATATTAAAACATTATCTGTGAACAAATGGACTTAGTGTATCAACCCATAACATCAGAATTCCCATTCTTCTCAGCTGTGCAAAGGATTTCTCTATAGTAGACTACCTATTGGCTCAAAGAACATGCTTAAGTAAATTCAAAGGAATTGAATTATATCATGAGTTTTATCCTATTATACTGCAATGAGATTGGAAATCAATGACAAACAAAATGACAAAAACTATGTAAACACATGGAAATTATGTAACATCCTCCTGAATAAGCAATGGATTATAGATAAAATTAAAGAAGAAATTACATAGCATATACAATTAAACGATAATATTGGGCTGGCCAAACAGCCCAGTGTGCATAATGATGCCCACATTTAATCTCCATGCTCAGGAGGTTGAGGCAGGACAATTGTGGTGAGTTTGAGTCCAGCCTGGGCTAAATAGGGAATTCAATACCAGTCTGAGTTATACAGTGAGACAATGTCTCTAAACCACAAAATTTTATATATATATATATATATATATATATATATATATATATATATATACATCCATACATATGTATGGCATATTTCAAAATTGCTGAAAGAATAGATTTTTAAGTTTCATCCCACAAAAAATTAATAAGTTGGTAAGGGAGATGAGAGAAATGTTAATCAGTTTGGTTGGATCTTTCTACAGTGTATACATAGATCAAAAATCACATGATGCCAAATGAATATATATGATTATTATTTGTCGATTGAAAGCAAATAAATATAAAGTTGTCTAAAAATTAAATATAAGAAAAAAAAAGCTCAGTGGATTAAAGCACCTGCAAGCAGGCACAGGGGCCAGGGGTTCAATTCCCTGGCCTGCTGTGCTGGCCCTGCCCCCAGGGCGCGCTGATATAGCAATTGAGACTGGGCATGGTAGTGCGCCCCTCTAGTCCCAGCTCTTGGGAGTCAGTAAACGGGCAGATCACTATGAGTCCAATCTAGTACTGAGACCCTGAATACCCTGTAGACCCTTCCCTAAAAAAATACAAAAAAATTAAATGATAATATTGATATAACATGCTAGAACTTAAGTGATGCATTGAAATCAATCTTAAGAGGGTTATTTATAATGAGTTCTTATATCAGGAAAACAGAACAAGCTCTAATACACAATCTAATGTTGAATTTCAAACCTCTACAAAAAGAACAAGTCACTCCCAATGCTTAGGCAAGGGAGGAGATTATAAGATCAGAGTACAAGTTAGTGCAACTGAGACTAAGAAAACAGTACAAAGAATCAATGAACTCAAGATTTAGTTCTTTGAAAAATTAAAATTGATAAACACTTAGCCAACCTTTCAGTAAAAGAAAAGACTGAAATCCATGTAATTAGGAGTGAAAAGTGTGAAATCACAGTGGATCCCTCAGAAATCCAGGACACTTACTTTAAGAATCTTTACTCTAATAAGATGGAAAATGTAGAGGAAATGGGCAGATTCCCAGACACATGCATTACCAAAGTTGAATCAAGAAGATATAAAAATTCTAAATAACCCAATATCATTCAGTGAAATGGCAGATGTAATACAAAACTTGCCAACAAAGAAAAGCTCAGATCTTGATGGATACATTGCTGAGTTCCACAAGAAATTTAGAGAAGACCTAATGTCATTACTCCTCAAATACTTAAGTGAATTAGAAAGGGAAACTTTACTCCCCAAGTTATTTCTGGAAGCAAGTATTACCCTGACACCAAAATTAGAGAAGTATCCATCTGAAATGCAAAAAAAAACAAGGCAATCTCCCTCATGAACATAGATGGAAAAACCATCATTAAGATGCTGGAAAACAGAATGCAACAATATACCATCACCGGGAAAGAAGTTTTCATCCCAGGGATACAAGGGTGGTTGAACATATGCAAATCATTAAGTGTAATATAACATATCAACCCAGCCAAGGACAAAAATCATATGATCATCTCCATAGATAAAGAAAAAGCATTTGACAAAGTCCAACACTGATCGATGATAAAAACACTACAGAAAATTGGAATGAATGATCTTTATCTCAATCTGATAAAAGCCATCTATGACATATCAGAAACCAACATCATACTAAATGGACAAAAATGAAAAACCTCCAGTCTAAAATCAGGAACAAGACAAGGATGCCCACAGTTGCCACTTTCATTCAACATAGTTCTAGAACCATTAACCAGAACAATTAGACCAGAGAAAGAAATAAAAGGAATAAACATAGGAAAGAAAGAAGACAAATTATCATTATTTATAGATGACACTGACAATCTACCTAGAAGATCACAAAAACTCAACCAAAAAGGCTTCTATTTTTAATAGCCAAATTCAGTTACATAGCTGTATACAAAGTCAGCATTCAGAAATCAATAGCATTCTTGTATACAGATAACAAACTTGCTGAGAGAAAAAGTTGGGAAGTAATATGACATAGCATCCAAAAAAATGAAATAGTTGGGAATCAATCTAACAAAGAAAGTAAAAGATTTGTACATTGAAAATTATGGCACTCTTAGAAATTGAAAAGGAATCAAAAAATCAACATATATCCCTTTTTCTTGGGTAAGAAGAACCAATGTAGTAAGAAGGATTATACTCCCACCAAAAGTATACATACATAATGCAATCCTGATCAAAATACCACTCACATACCTCACAGAACTAGAGAAAATATTGCTAAAATTCATTTGGAAGCAGAAGGGACCTAGAATATAAAAAACAATTTTTGGCAAAAAAGGCAAGGCAGAAGGCATCACCATCCCTGACTTGAAATTTTACTTTACAGCTACTATAGTAAAAACAGCATGGTAATGCCATGCTGTTTATTATATTTAAAAATAAAACTTACAACCCTCACCCAAAGGACATAAACACACACACACACACACACACACACACACACACACCCTCTGATGAACAATTGAACAGTTACAGATGCAGGGACAACTCCAAACACACTTAACCATCTTATCTTTTAAATAAGACCAAATATTCACTGAAAGAAAGTCCTTTGAATACGTGGTGCCAGAAAAAGTAGCTTTCCACATGCTGAAGACTCAGTTGAAACCCAGATAGTTCATTATGCATTAAACTAAAATTTAGGGGGACTGGCGGGATGGCTCAGTGGTCTAAAGCGCCTGTTTGGGAAAGCTTGGGCGGCTTCAGGGACCGCAGTTCGATCCCCGGCACCACATGCTGCGCCAGCCCTGCCCTTGGGGTGGGCTGAGCCAGCCATAAAAATTAGTGACTAAACAAACTAAGGTTCTGAAATAAGAAAATAAATAAATAAAATAAAATAAAATAAAAATTAAAAAAATAAAATTTAGTAGATCAAAGATCTAAACATTAAAAAGGAAACATTAAATTTTCAGGAAGATAGAATAAGTAGAACTCTTAAGGATATTGGTATAGGCAAATTCATGAACAAAATCCCAGTTGAATGGGAAATACAAGATCAATAACTGGAATTTCATCTTATTAAAAACCTTTTGTATTACAAAAGAAATAAACTGTTATGGGTGCCTATGCAGTCATGGGGGGTGAGCTTTTTCAAAGTGGCTGAATTTATAGTTTGTGATTTATTCATGGTCTAATGCTGGACTTAAGGGTGTGAGTGTTATACTTTCCCTAGAGCAGGTAGCCTGCATACAATACAAGTGAGGGAATGAGGCTTGTTCTCATCTCCTCCTTTGCTTGCTTTTGTTGTTTTTTGCCCCCTTGAAAAACAGCATGTGTGGCTGCCCCTCTACCATACCACTCTGCCTTAGAACCAGCTGATTATGCACTGAAACATCTGTAAACTGTGAACTAAAGAAACCTTCCCTCCTTTTCTCTTGCGTGCCAGGTATTTTGTCTCAGCAGCAAAAGAAAATTAACTAACAATTTGATACAAGCAATGGGGTCATTGCTCTTATTACAGTTGACTTTTCAGACAGAGTTGCTGTCTGAAAAAGTAGATCTGGAGTGCCTTGGACTCTGCTATATAAGAGATTCTAGTCCAAGCTTAGAACACCAGAAGGCTGCTAGAAATACTGAGGGTAATGACCAAGCTTGGGTGGTTTTTGTTGGGAAGAAAGACTGCATTGCGTGCTGAACTTCAGATGATGTGTGCTATGGCATGGCAGAAAGTTTGTCTGCATTTTCTTCATGTCCAGAGACTTTGGGATTAAGATTAAGGGGGAGATTAATTAATTTGACAGAAGAAATTTGCAATCTAGTGTTGAAGTGGTAGCTTGGCCACTGTGTGGGCTTTTAGCCATATTTATGTTGAGAATGAAAAGTATAGAGCAAAATGGAATGATTTAAAACATGAGCATAATTTTTTATTAAGTTTCTGATATGACCAGTTAGTTGCCTTAGTTTATAGCAACTTTATGATTTAAAGCTGAATGTATATTTCTAAGGAATTGACCAAAGTTTTTTTTTTTTTTCTTTTTCAGTTCCTTAGAAAACCCTTACTTCTTCCATTCCAGGCCAACCACATAAGTGTCACAGTACACAGTAAATGAAGTTGCTCTTTTGAGAAGTCTTATCTACTAGTACTTTTAAAGGTGAATAAGAAAACAAGGATCTTCTCAAATGCAGTCATCCTAACAGCTGTTTTTGTGTATTACATTTCAGATGATATAAACTTTGCAGAGTTATTTGTCTTCACCAGTGTCCTTTTTTTTATGGTACTTGGGATTGAACTGAGGACCTTCTGCTTGCAAGGCAGGTGCTTAAGCCTCTGAGCTATCTCCCTTGGCCTGCATTTGCCTTTTGTTCTAATTAATATCTAATTTATTAGATTTTCAATTAGCTATTAATACTGTGAAGGTTTTTTTTTTTTAATTTAAGGTTTTGGATGAAACTCTAGATTCTTTCTATGAAGATCCTCTTAATAAACATTTGTGCCTTTTCATAGTGGGAGAAGAGCTTCTTCAGATCTTAAAAATGCTTGTGAGGCAGTTTCTTAAATTAGTGTTTTATTTACAATGTTTTTTTTTTTCTACCTGAAGATTTCTAATTATTTAGAGACAGAATTTTGATTGGGGTTGTCAAGGCAGTACTGTAGCTTTAGTTACAGTAATGAAGGAGGAATGAATAAAAAAAGGAATATTGGT
The DNA here is from genome assembly GCA_004027025.1 of Myocastor coypus. NCBI lineage: Eukaryota > Metazoa > Chordata > Mammalia > Rodentia > Myocastoridae > Myocastor > Myocastor coypus. Next base: position 7,789 of record PVJA010033210.1, on the reverse strand, counting down.
AGCTGTAATGATCTATTTGTTGATTTCAGAAATCCTTCAGAAATAGTGAGAACATGACAGGGCGGACATAGGACCTATGAAGGACAGTCTGAAGGGTATTTCAGAACTTGTGTTTTCTATGGTAAATGAAACTTATGATGATGGTCTTGCACTTGAAGTTAGAAACCTCTCTTGATTGAGTTCAGGACATTTGTGCCTCAGATGAAATTTTATTGTATGTTGAGAAATGTTATATTAAAAATATAATAGGTTAACATTCAACAATGAGAATTTAATGTATTTGTACAGATTTTTAAAAGTAATAAATGGGTTTTTAAAAACCTTTTTTTCCATTGTTATTATTCCCAAAGTCTTCTCTATTTTGTAGGTATTTTAATATTTTCCCAGTATCAACAGTGGTTTTACATAACAGTACTCTTTTGGCTTGTTAATGACACACCTTTCAGAATCAACACAAAATTAGAGAAGTTATCTAGAAATGAAGCTTTCTAAAGCCTATTATTTAAAGATTCTCATCAGTGCCTTTGACTTCTTCTAAAACAGGGTGGTGGACAGCCTTAGTTGCAATTAGCCCTGCATCTTTTCTAATGGCTGTTGTCCTGAGATATCTGTAAAAAACATCTGCTGGATACCAGCTTAGTTTTTGTGGTACTACCTTAGTGAATAATTTTTTATGGTTAGTAATAAATATTTTACCTGCTGTCAGAGTCCTGTGAAAACAGAAATTGCAGAATAAAGTCACATGAAACTTAAGAATTGCTCAGCACAAATGTACGTCTCACCTACCTACAAATTCCCATAAATCTTGTAATAAGATTTATTTTACTAGTCTTTACCTCTGTATCCCATTAGAGGATAAATCTGTATTTTAAATTGGATTCGGGGAGAAAAGATGACTTATCTTCTCAAGACAGTAGCTTCAGAAGTAAACTTATAAAAGTGTATTGGTCTTAGGAACCTCCAAAATGTTTTTGGCACTGGGGATAGCAATGTGTAACAGTAAAAATGTGCTTGGAATGCCTGTCATTCTGGTCTTTTAGATGTGTGTTGCTTCTAATGTAATTTCAGTTAGTGCTTTACTCTCTCTCAAGTAAATGGTTGATTTACAAGAGAACAAGAATAGTATTAAATGAGAGTAAGAGACTAGGAAAAATGCCATAGGATTGACCAGCTACAATTTTGTATATACTTAGATTTCTAAATATGTAAAAATGTATAACTGCTTTTATCATATTCTATAGAGATTTATTAGAATATCAATGACTGATAGAAAATACCAATTGCAAGTTAAGTCTAAGATGCTTGATATTCAGAAAGACAGTGATGTTATGCTCAAGTACCTAGGCTATAGAGTAATAGTGTTACTAAGCTTTTTGTCTGGTGGGTTAAGAATATAAGTTTACAGACCAAAAATTGAAGAAAAAGAAGGGCTACAATGATGACCAATGTTTTGGCCCTAGCCCTTCAAGGTCAATGAGGACTCAGGATATAAAATAACCTGTGCTGTAATATTCTATAACTCAGTGGTTTCCCAAATTTTCTGTTCAAGGAGATTATGGGGCTACAGAACAAAGGGATTGAAGATACATAGTGTGCCAAAGGGGATTCATCTAGAGAGAAAACATTCTCTCAGGCTTTCACAGAGAGCAAACTGGTCAAGCAGTGGCCGTGATTCATCCAGTACATGGTTCCAAAGTAAATCTTGAGGGGATTTGACTGACCTCGGGAGATACAAAAGTTCCATGTTTTGTTACACAGGTCTTGCTTAAACTTGCCCTAAACCACCCAGCAGAAAAGTTTAACCACAAGGCATAGAACAGAAAGCTCGTTTAGAATGCTGAACTGTAAAAGGCTTAAATCAACAGCTTCCAACATTGCCAGTTTTACCAATAACCCACTGTGATTATCGAACATTGGATTATGTATACAACTACTTTCTCTTAGTTCAATGAGAAAATTTTTTTTCATACCAATAATGATTAGAAAGATTATAATGTCTATACCCTGTGCTCTGTATGCTTAATAGGGGGACAACACTATGCATTGTATCAAATTTTGGAAATGTACTACTAATGTGTTTTGAAACTGTTACATTGTTATTTCTTAGTAAAAGTAATAAAAAAAGAAAGTCAAGATTATACTTTAAACTCATTTTATAGAGAATGGGAAACTACGTTAGGCTAGTGATGAATCACATAATTGTTGTAATTAATGAAACAACATTCAGAGGAACTCAAAAGTCTTTTTCTGTAGTTTCTCTTATTTTAGGCAGACTTCTACATTTGCTCTCTTCAAAAGTCTTTTCTCATGTATAGGGTTTCAATAATAGAAATCTGTTTTATAGAATGAGTCAGCTAATCATCTTTTATTATAATTAAGTACCTGTTTAACAAAGGTTACTTAAAAATATCTTTTTTTAAAAAAATGTGTTTAGTACAAGATCTCACTACACAGATCAAACCCATAGTGATCTTCCTGTTTTCAGTCTCCCAAGCACTTGGGTTACAGCCGTGCGTGCCATCACACCCAGTCTCATTTGCTGTCTCAGTGGGCTCCCGGGGATGGGGCCAGCACAGCTGGCCAGGGTTTGAACCCCCAGCCTCTGCATCTGCCCAAGCAGACACTTTAATCTGATGAGCTATCTGGCCAGCCTTAATCAGATACTGTATGATTAAGCTAGAGCCTCTGCTTCTCAGGCTATAAATTAGAGAAAGCACTAGACAAAGCTGCTATGGTATTACAAGGTCAAAGAATTCATCATCAAGTCTTCTTGTCCAGTATGGAAAAGGGAAGACATTGAGGACTGTTGCCTGGAATAGTGCAAGAACATGAAGATATACCTGAATATTAGTAGTTCTTAGAAGGAGCAACCAGAAAATAATATGTTAAAGTACTGATGTACATTTTAATGTTCGTTTTTGCTGGTTTAATCTTTACCAATTTAGTTTATAGCAAAATAATTAGGTTTTTAAGGTATTTCTTTTATGCATTGCTTACTACAATCTTTATATTATTCCCCAAGCCCACCTCCAGAATCTTGTTCTTAGTGGACTAGGCCTGTCTGAGCACCTTTATTTTTGATAAACCAGCTGCAGATTTGTTGCCTATCCTATAGTATATGAAACATTAGAGAAAATGTGTATAAATTCTTACCACAGTTTGAAGTCTTTGCTTTCTAATATCAAATTGATATTTGTATTTGCTGAAGTAATGATTTAGAAAATGCATACTTTGTTCAAAATATTTAAATTGGACTTCAGTTTTATCACTTATCTTTTTCAACTTGAAAATTATAGGAAAGGGATAGGTTTAAATCAAATAACATACTTTTTATACTTTTTTATGTAATTCTGGCTTTCTGATTTTGGAATGAAATTTGAGGACTTTTATCATGCTTATATCTTTGCTACTTCATTAAGTAACTACTTTCCTGTGCAAATATGTTAGCATGTAGTAGATATACCAGGAATGCCAACATACACTAGAATCTGCCCATGACCCAAGGAGAAATGACTTATTTCAAGATAATTCTGTGTGGCCCTATTCGTTACTTTTAAGAAACTGACTCTAAGTTGTTGTCTTTTTAAAAAGTTACCCAGCTAGGAAAGAAACTGGGCTACTCAAATTTATTGAATATTTTTGTAAATATTTTTTTTAAATACCATTTATTTCTGGTTGCCTCTGGTGAGGGAATACACTTTGTGCATACATTTTTGTATTATGTGCATTTTTTTTTTTACCACATTACATTTCAAAGAAAAATTAGTTTAAGAAAGAATAAAAAAGTCCTATCTATTGTGCATTAGTCTCCATTTGAATCAATACTGTGAAAAGATTGTGGGGGTGGTACTTAATGTGTGCTCAGCTTTTCAGCTTTCATATCCCATGGTGCTCTCTCATACTAACTCAATAGCTGCCCACACTGTGCCCTGGAAAACAGTAATAAAACATAGCTGGACCACTTGGATTTAAATATCTTGTATATTTTTCACAGGTCCTCTAAACTTTAAAGAAAATGCAGACACACTGTTTATTGTTACCTATAGTTCCCATTTAGTCTTCTTTCTCTCAATACCAGTATCTGTGTGTACTGAGACTGAGGTTTCCCAGTTAAGGATGTATTATCCTTGGGATACTTGTTCTATCAACTGGTAGCAAATTGTTATCACTGTGAAAGCAAAGTCAAGTAAAGTGGTATTTTATATAAAAGTACTTGAATTGGATCTTGAAGACTGGAGATGAATACCTGGTAGGTGTTAAAGGAGAAGGTCAGGGTAGCCCATTGAGAAGGAGCGACTAAAAAGGACAGGTATGTCTGGGGAGAGATGAGTGGCTTTGTTGGAATAGAGAAAAATATAGGACAATGTGAAAAAAACTCCAGTTCTTATCTAACTGGACTTTATTTGCTATTATTCATTTTTCAAGGTTCTTTTCTTCTGGTACCTTTTCTCTTGTTACTTGTGGTAGCACACTTCCTTTTTCTTCCTTCATCAAACACTTCTTTGTTGATGTATTCTCTAAACTCTTACATTGTATCGTGTACATCCTTCTGCTTTTGTGACTTCAACTACCTCTGTGTATGGAAGATTTCCATTTGTACATCATCAGCCACAGCCTTCTCTTGGTGATCTGTGTTTCCAAGCTTGTTAACAAGCCACCCTGGGCAGTTACCTGGGTAGTGCACACACATATGGAGTTCAGCATTTCTAAAATCTAACTTGTCCTGCTTTTTATCACTTCATTCTAATTAATGACAAGTCAGTCATCCTCATGACTGCAATTGTACAAGCTAGAAATCTGACAATAGTTATATATTTTTCCTCATGTATAATGTTTTCTAAGTGGTACTGATTTAAAAACTGTATTCTACCTTACTGATTTGACTTTATTTGACACAAAAGAGCAGTTTTCTTTTTCTTTGACTTTTATTCATGTATGTTTGTAGCACACTATGAGCATAGTCACTGTAGAGACCTGGCACATGTATATGACACATCTCCATTCTTTTTTTCTCCCTATACCCATCTAATTTTCATTCTTTATGCTTTAATGTGCTGACCATCTTTTTGTCAGAGTTTAGTCTTTGTTTCTGTGCTTATCCTTGGTTCACTAAACAATTTCTCTCTAATCTGGATTAAAGCACATATTTTGTGGGTTCTATTCTTTTTTCCTACTTCTTTAATTAATTGGTTTCATGCCATCCTTCAACTTACCTTCATATTGATTCCTTACCTGTGATTTTGAGTATGCTTTTGGGTTAGCCAGCCAGTTTTTAATTTAGCTGGCACACTTTTTTTTTTTTTTTTCAGTGTGGTGTGTGCCAGCCAGGAACAGTGCTGCTTCTGGGTCTGATTAAATGAAATATTTCACAAAAGTGCTGCATTGTCCTATTTATTTTTTATAATGATGGTCTATATTTATTGATTAGTTCCTTGGGCTTTTATGTACCTAGCAGCGTTTTCCATGGAACTTACATTTAAATTGGAAGAGACAGAAAATGTAAAAATATATATGATGATAGAAGGTAATAAGTGCTCTGGAGAAGAATAATGCTACAAAAGGTTAGAAGGAGTAGCAGAGACAGAGAGCGGATCAAGATTAAAGGGAGGGTCAGTGAGATAGCTTAGGGATTTAAAGGGCCTGGTTAGGCAAGCCTAGGCAACCACAGGTACCACAGTTCAATCCTTGGTACCACATGCAGCTCCAGCCCCATTCCCAGGGCAGGCTGAGCCTGCTGTGACAGAAAGAAAGAAAGAAAGAAAGAAAGAAAGAAAGAAAGAAAGAAAGAAAGAAAGAAAGAAAGAAAGAAAGAAAGAAAGAAAGAAAGAAAGAAAGATTGATTTTTGTTATATAGTATTCATATAATAAAGGTTAGAAAACTGAGCCCTATTAAGAGGCTTATATTTTTTGCAAGACCCACACAACTGGTAATTGGGAGTTAAGATATGAATCAACCAGTCTAACTTCAGGTGGAAATGTAAGGAATATGGACAGTATTAGTCTTACCTTTCAGACCCTTGTCCTTGAAAAAAGCAAACAAACACAAATTACAAGCAGAAACGGTACCTAGTAAAAAGAGTATTAAGATGGAAGATGCTTGTGAAGTCTTGGAGTAATAGATGCCATACTCCAAAGCGAGTTTGAAGGGGGACCATTATTTAGAAGTTTTCAAGTTAGTTGTACATGGTGGTGTATGCCTTAATCTCAGCACTCAGGAGGCTGAGCGGGGAGTACGTTCTGAGGACAGATTGGGCTACCTAAAGGGATTCAAGGCCTGTTTGCACTATATTTCAGAAAAAAGTTCTAAAGTTAATTGGACTTAATCAGATGGCATTTGAACCCCTAAAAGAGATTGAGAATATAAAAGTTCAGGAGGTTGGTAATTGAAAAATTTTGGAGAAAGATACTAGAGTGTGTGAATACTAATACTGTCCCTAAATTGGATAGGGAAATAGTTCCTGACCTTTGCCTAAAGGTGGGTAGAAGATGGTCTTAGGCCCCCAGAGAACTTAATATTTGACCATATTGCTGGATGTTACATAGAGGCTTGGTATCTAATGTCCACTTCGATTTTAAGCCATGATAAATTTGTTGCATCTTCTGGTTACTCAGAGTTGCTTTTACTTTTAGCTTTGCAGCAGCAGATCTGAAGTTATTTGTGGGATTCTGCTTATTTTCTTTTCATCTAAGTTACTTCTTAACTAGTAAGCCTTGTAAGTATTTAATCGTAACAAAAATTAAATCCTTTTGTAAAAGTTCTTCATTTCTACACTGTGTCAATGTCATATTGTAGTTTCTAGTTATCATGTTGTTGAATAATTTTATTACTCATTTTAGGTGAAGGCTTAGGAATTATAGAACTATCTTCATTCAGTTATCTTCTCTGGAGATCAGTTTGCTTCATTTAGAAAGCAAACTCAAGGAAATGGGCAGTAATCAAAATACTGTAATTGTGAAATAGATTCAAGAGGCTTACCAGGCACGGAATGTAACTTAGTGACCAAATGAATATGAAGGAAGACAGGTGGAGTGTTTCCATATTGTTGCTAATAATAACAATACTATAGTAGCAAGATTGATAGATGCAGAAGTGCTTTGGACTTGGAAATAATAAAATGATAGAAATATGGCCCCCATTCCATCCGTCCATTGTCCTCCTGTCCATCCGTCTGTCCATCTGTCCGTCCATCCGTCCATCTGTCTGTCCGTCCATCCATCCATCCATCCATCCATCCATCCATCCATCCATCCATCCATGTTTGTAATAGCATTTGCTGTCATGATAGTTAGTCACTCTACCTCTGAGTTATACCTCCAGCTCTAAATTTGCATTTTAATTTTTAGCATATTTGGGAGTGTGGAGAGAGTACTAAAATATTTGATAGACCGCTATCCAAAAAGTAAGTTGGAAAATAGTTCAACTGAGTATTAATGAAGTTGAGCAAGTACAGTAGCAGGAGCTAAAATATTATAAGTATAAAGCAGTCGTGATGTGAAAGAGGGTCATAACCTTCAGGTTCAGTGATCAATGGATAGAAGTATCAATAACTGTAATCAAGAATACAAAAGAAAATTTTTAAAAGAATATAAAAACAGCCGGGCGTGGTGGCGCACGCCTGTAATTCCAGCACTCGGGAGGCTGAGGCAGGAGGATCGGTGTGAGTTCGAGACCAGCCTGGGCTACAAAAGTGAGCTCAAGGCCAGCCTGAACTGCATACTGAGACCCTGTCTCAAAAAGACAAAAAAAAAAAAAAAAAAAAAAAAAAAAAAAAAAAAAAAAAAAAAAAAA
>PVJA010033209.1:10000-15364 GCA_004027025.1 Myocastor coypus | reverse complement strand
AAAGATATTTCCAGAAATAATGGGCAGGGACCTAAAAATCCACTGGAACACTGACTTAACATTTGTCATCTACTATAATGTTTATTAACTACAAACAGTCCTGATTTCCACCAATTTTGCTTTAGGTGATTCACATTTAAAACATCCAGCCAAATAAGTGCCTGCCTGGTAAGTGTTAGGTTGTGAGTTCGAACTCTAGTCCCACAAAATAAACAAATAAAACATTCAGCCAATTACACAAACTTCCTGTACAACAAGGGCATAAATGCCTTTGCATCACTTGTTTTCTTCCCTGATTAGCAGCTCCTATCTCCATCCACCTAGCCATATAACCCTTTTTGAGAACACAACCTACCTCTTTCTATGCAACACTAAGCAGAACAGATTTTCCACAGGATTGTGTAAGTGTAATATAATCACCCCTACCTCCTACATACAGTCAAGACCATTCACATACTGTCCTGCCAAGCATGTACATGCTTAGGGGATTCTGTTAGAACTCTACATTAAAATTCTAGCATCCATATATCTCTTTTCTTTTCTTTTTTGTGGAACTGGGGACTGAACTCAGGCCCTTGTGTTTGGTAGGCAAACACTTATTCTAATGAGTTATCTCCCCAGCCCCCAAAAGTTGAGACAATTTTTTTTTGGCTAGCTCAGGCTGACTTAAAGTTGAGTCTGGTGATCAGAACTGCTGTCCCCTATGCCCAACTGGGACTGCCTGAGCAGGTGCTTAAAACCACTGAGCTAACCCGAAAGCCCGCCTGTATAATTTCCAACATATAACTGAATCCCTAAAAACTCAGAAACACAATTAAAAGAACACCTCCATTCTAATGTCAAAGCAACTCCATATTTATGCCTGTAAGATTTAGTCACTTGAAAATAAAAACTAAGGCAAGTGATAATGGCAAATAAACAAAAAAGGGAAATTCAAATCATCAACAAAAATAAGAATATTCACTGGCCCTCATTAGTAATAGAATAATGCAAATATCCTAACAGGAAAGTCACAGTGAAATTAGGTTTACCAATGGGTGTGTGCATGTGTGTGTGTGTGCATTATCAAACTTAGTATCAAATGTAGACAAGAATAAGAGTTCTGCTGCCTGGCACAATAGCCACCAGCCACATGCAGTTAATAAGATTTAAAATGTTCCTAATTTAAGTTGAGATGCAATGTGCAAAATACAAAAAAGGTTTTGAATATTCAACATAAAAAATACAAAATGTCTGTTTCTTATTTACATACTGAAATATTTTGGATGCACTACATTGAATAAAATATATTATTAAAATTAACTTCAGCTGCTAGGCATGTATGCACAAGCCTATAATCCTAGCACTTAAAAAAGCTGAGGTAGGAGGATTTCCAAGAGTTTAAGACTAGCCTGGGATACATAGATACATTATTACAGTGAGATCCTGCCTAAAAACAAAAGCAAAAATCAAACAAAAAAATTAACTTCATTGGTTTCTTTGTGCTAATGTAGCTACCATACTAATAACATTTCAAGTTTTTGTTTTGGTATGTACACATACATGGGTAACCAGGGAAACCAAGCACTCACTGAGCTGTATCTCTAGCTCTTAAAAAAAAAAAAAAAAGAAAGAAAGAAAAGAAAAACTAACCGGTGGGCCTGACTTTTGATCCTCTTGACTTTGTCTCAAGGTGCTGGGACTACAGGCATGTACCACCATGCCCAGTATAGAGTATATTATAGTTGCATCAAATAGCACTCATTTAGAGCAACAGACTTTTATATGCAGCACCACTTAGGAACATAAACTGGCATGGATCACTTTTGGAGAGAATCTGAAATTATCTAGGTAGGCTAGCAAGGGAAAATAGGCTGCCATTCAGTAACCATATTCATGTCCACAGACTGAGAAACTCACACATGTACACAGTAAGACAAACTAAGACTTATTATCATGAAATCTCAGAGTTCTGAATGAACCTAACACAAAATATTCCAATCACACAGTGGAATACTACGCAGAATACATACAATGCTATGGAAAAAAAGAGCAACAAAGACTGTGTTAAAAAAAAAATACAAAAGCAACGGTATAAAGCTCGGCCTGGGGTCGGAGTTACAGCTCAGCAGCACAGCACCTCCCTGGCACATGAGGCTTTGATTTCAATTCCCAGTACCAAAAAAAAAAAAAAAGCAAAGCTGGGTGTGGTGGCACATGCCTGTAAGCCCAGCACTTGGGAGTCTGAGGCAGGAGGATCTGTGTGAGTTCAACACCAGCCTGGGCCACAAAAGTGAGCTCAAGGCCAGCCTGAACTGCATAGTGAGACCCTGTCTCAAAACAAACAAACAAAAAAGCCACAAAAAAAAATTGTTGCTTTTACATTTGTTACAATATAAGAAGGAAAAAAAAAATCAACTTTTAGTCAACCTGTACTTAAGAAAATTGGATGGAGGGCTGGAGAGATAGCTTGGTGGTCTAATACCTGCCTGGCAAGCACAAGGATCCAGGTTCAATGACAAAAGCCATGCTACCAGGGTGCTGGCAACAAAACCCAGACATACTGGTGTACACTATAATCCCAGCACTGGAAAGGGTGAGACAGGAGAATCACTATAAGTCTGAGCTGCACAGTGAGACCCTGGATTAAATAAACAGATTTTTTGTTATTTTGTGTTTTGTATTTTAGGGAAGGGTCTACAGGGTGTTCAGGGTTTCACTACTTGACTGGACACAAGCAATTGTGTGTTTACAGCCTCCTGAAAGCTGGGGTTACAACAACCTCATCCAGTCTCAATTGCCTCAGCACACCTCACACGCAGGGCCTGCATGGCAGGCCTCAGCATTAAACCCCTGGCCCCTGTGTCACCTTGTAGGTGCTTTTATTTGGCTGGCCTTTAAACATCTAATTTCTTTTTTTTTTTTTTAAAGAATTTTTTATTTTATTTCTTGTTTCAGAACCTTTGTTTGTCTATTCACTCATTTTTATGGCCGGCTCAGCCCTTCCCGAGGGCAGGGCTGGCGCAGCATGCGGTGCCGGGGATAGAACCGCGGTCCCTGAAGCCGCCCAAGCTTTCCCAAGCAGGCGCTTTAGACCACTGAGCCATCCCGCCGGGCCCTAAACATCTAATTTCTCAGAGTGACAATAACCTGGACATGGTGGTCCCTTCCCTGTTATCCCAGTACTTGAAGGTTGAAGCAGGAAGACTTAACAATTTCAGGCCAGTATGAGCTACATAGCACGACCCTACCTCGAGTTACCAAAAAAATTAAAAAGGGCAACAAGGAGGGGCTGGGGAGATAGCTGAGCAGGATAAGCACTTGCCTGGCAAGCACAAAGGCCTGAGCTCAATCCTCAGTTCTGCAAAAAACAGAACAAAACACAGTCAAAGAAAAAGAGCAACAAGGCAGCTTCTAGTTAACACTGCTACCTGGTCTGCATTCATGTTAAGTCTTCGTACACCTATAATTGCTTGACAGCACTTTTACTTTTTCTGTCATATAATTATTCATGTACTTGTTTTGCTCCCTCCTTTCCCAGTTTGTAGTCTCAAAATAATTGTTTCACAAAGAGCCAATTCTGAGATACAATACTTATTAAATAAATAAAAATGAACAGCAAGATACTTGTAAAGGCATTAAATCCTTGTAGAAGCACATAAACTTCTTAGCTCTTCCTGCCCACTACTCTCTAAGAGATTCTACCTCTATGGAAAACATTAATCAGCCAATATTTATAGAATACAATACAGATACATGCATAAATTATCATATAAAACAAAAAAACAATAAATTAGCCGGGCGTGGTGGCTCACGCCTGTAATCCCAGCACTTGGGAGGCTGAGGCAGGAGGATTGGTGCGAGTTCGAGACCAGCCTGGGCTACAAAAGTGAGCGCAGGACCAGCCTCAACTGCATAGCGAGACCCTGTCTCAAAAAGACAAAAAAAATAAAATTAAATAAATAAATAAATAAATAAATTAGCAGATTGATTTCCCTTATATGGATTATACTTTGAAAGAAAATGTCAATTTTACTTATGCTTTCAATTTAGAGATTTAACCTGCAACTCATCCATCAATCAGACCCTTATTCATATAGTAATAAACTGATTCTGTGAGCAGATTTGTTGCTCTCATCTCCCTAACTGGAACACCAGGAACTGTACGCAGGAATAACACAGAAATTCCACAAGAAATGCTTCAATCTCAAAACAGAGAATTGTGTAGTGCAATCTTGATTTTAGAACAACATAACATTGGCCTTGTAGATGGCAAAGAAAAGCAAACAGGTACTGCTGATGTCAACATTTCACCATGGCAGTAATACTGATAGGGAAACCTGGCAAAACAGCAGCCAGAGCTGGAAACTTTCAACAACAAAACCAAATGTGGAATAGATACCATTAACAAGTTATTCAGGAAACATCATCGACCAGTGGTTGTTTTTTATTTACTCCTAAATATGTGTGCTATAAATAGTTTGATAGTTTAACAAAGAAAGTAAGTGCATGGGCTGGCAAGATGGTTCAGCGATCTAAAGCACCTGTTTTGGGCAACTGCAGGGACCCCAGTTCAATCCCCAGCACCACATGCTGTGCCAGCCCCACGCCAGGGCAGGCTGAGCCGGTCATAACATATTAAAAAAAAAAAAAAAAAAATCATGAGGAGTTTGGGAATAACTTGATGCTAGAGCACTTGCTTACCAGCTTGAGGCCTTGGGTACAATCCCCAGCACCCCTGACTAATCTGATGATATATTTGAGTGTGATAAAGGAAGTCTGGGTTAGGAGTGCTGCTAATGTTCATTTTTATACTGAACCACTGAATTAAACACAACTGGATTTACTTTAATGTTAAAATGGAATCTTGATTCACTGTAGCAATTAAAATCATACTAAACTGAGTCACAAATGGAAGCAAAAGACCATTAAAAATTAAAATTGAAAGATTGCAAAGATTTCTCAGACTTGGAGAGGAAGCAAAAGGGATAAAAAAAAATGAATCAAAACAGATCAACTCTGCATGGGGAACATAAACATGTACTGCTAATGTGTACTAATAAGAAATATTTAAGAGCTGGGTGTGGTGGCTCACGCCTGTAATCCCAGCACTCGGGAGGCTGAGGCATGAGGATCGGTGCGAGTTCGAGACCAGCCTGGGCTACAAAAGTGAGCTCAAGGCCAGCCTCAACTGCACAGTGAGACCCTGTCTCAAAAAGACAAAAAACAAAAAAAACAAACAAACAAAAAAAAGAAATGTTTAAGAGGATATGATTTTTTCTTTAAAAAACATCTTTTCAGGTTTAAGTGTGCAATGATTGTGTAAACAAAGAAACATTGCTATCAAACTGGAGAAACTAAGCACTTCTTTCACATCTAACTGCA
>PVJA010033209.1:0-5000 GCA_004027025.1 Myocastor coypus | reverse complement strand
TTACACTGAACAATTCACCACTTCTCCATCCATGCAGTAGCTCTAATAAAAGGAGTTCCTGTGTTAATCCCACAATAAACCTCAGTAATTCTCACATCACAGTAGATATAAACGTTTAGCAGAAAAAGAATGATTTTCCCAAAATAGCTACACAACACTAAGACTACTCAAATTCCTAAATAATCCTTTCACAAAATTGCTGCCCACTTTATTTTGGTACATAAAACATGTATTAAGCCTATTTTTAAAGTTCCTTAACTGTGACTTTATTAAAACAGCTTCTTGGTTGTTTATGTGTTGTTTTTTGTTTTTATTTTTCAGTTTTCAAGTTGGTTTAGAGTGGCTTGGATATTAATGAATTTGATTTGCTATCAAATGTTTAAAAGGCATTTTTGTTAACTAAGATGAGCAAACAAAAGATCCGCTGAAATTCACAAGTCATGTAACTTCAAATAAAAAAAAAATGAAATAACTGTTTCCAATACTCACAAAAACCTTTGTTTTAAAAATTATTTCAATGTTATTTTCACTCTACGCTTAAAACAATGTTACCCTTACAAGGAAAGAAAGTGATCTAGCATATAAAGTTGATCGGTCTCTCTTAATGGGCCTCGGACAGATTTGGGCTACAGAGGACAGCCAGTTTCAATTAAGAACTTCACTCTTAGGAAGAATGACATCCTTTTAAAAGGTCGACGCTGGGAAAGCAGACAAGAAAGGCCAGGAGTTTAAGAAGAAACAGACCATTTAAAGCTACCAGTGAGAAAGGAGATAGGAAACCCCACAAAAGAGCAAGAAAGATCTAACGAGGAAGTGCAGCGGAGCGCAGAGCGGGGCAGAAACCAACTAGGAACAAGGGGGAAAGGTAGTGTTTTCAAATCATGCGTGCACCAGCGAGGCAAGAGCCCGGGCCCAGGGCAGCGCCGGCGCTCCCCCGAGGTGTCTGCAGCCAGACTGGGGACAGGGAAGCAGTTGATTCCAGGCGTTGAAGCAAACTCCACTCCCTCTCCGCGCCTCTCCCGGCCCCGGCCGCGCGCGGAGGCGGCGGCAGGAAGGGCCTACCTGGGAGCCAGGCCCCGAGTCCCGCCGCAAAAGCCCCCGCCGCGGCCCGAGACCCCGACCCGGCGCGAGCCCCCGGCGGAGGGCAGCCGTTCCCCCTCCGGAGGACCCCGCGCGGCCTCACCTGGGCGAGAGAGGGAGGGAGGCGAGGTCTGGGGCGTCCCGTCGCGCCCGTGCTCTCAACCCAGGCTTCCGCTGGAGGCGTGACGCTGCCTCAGCCGCCGCTCTACCCTCGGCTCACGGCTCCCGGCCACCGCCGCCTCCGCCGCCACCCGGGCTGTTTACACCGCCCGGCCCCTCACGCCGCCGCCGCCGCCTTCTCTCCACCCTAGAGTCGCTGCCGATACGGCCACCACCTCCGCCTCCGTCGCAGCCTCGTCTCTCTGGAGCATCTTCCAGCCACCCAACACTGAGAAACAGAGACCTCAGCCGCGCCGGCAGGAAACTCCCCCGCAACTGCTAGGCGGGGACCAGACGGTCACAGTACCGGCAGCTTTTCCGCCATTGAGCAGCAGCGGTTCGGCTCCTTCTGCAACCCCCTCTCCTCACCCCGTCTTTCCCCGCCCTCAGGAGAGCCCCGCCCCTACAGCCCACCCATTGGGGCGCCACCCGCCCCCCTACGGCCTCCGAATTGCTGGGAAGCCTGTCAATCTCTGCCATCCCGCCATTTATCTTCCTCGCTGCCCCAGTTTTCCCCCTCCCATGTGGCCCCGCCTCTGAACTCCTAATTTCCCATTGGACATCAGTTACCACCTTCAATTGGCAGGGTCAGCTATCCATCAAACTCCGCCCACTGAGTGAAACCCAACCCTTTATTACCATTGCCTTCATTCAGCCCCGCCTCCGCTCCGTAACTAACCTCGGGGACGTCATGGACCAACCCATCGTTCCAGCCTTAAGCAGTCATCTGTCAATCAAATTACGCCCACCTGCGCACCGCAACTCCTTTGTTTTATTGGTTGAAATGGTGCCCTGAACTCTCGTTCATTGGCTCGCTCGACGTGCCCATCACGGAACCAATTTCCAAGTCCGTCACAAGTCCGTCACACCGGCTTTTTTTAAATGAACGCGCAAAAGGCGGGGAAGTATCCGAGAAGCTCTTGGCTAGTCTTCGAAAACGGCCAGACCCAGAGCAGTCTGTGTGGATTCTTCCCGTTCCGTGAGGACTACGTTCCCTTACTTTTGACCTCTAAGCCTTGCGTAAAACAAGTGCCATAAAGGAGTCCTCGGATGGTCGGATTATAGGTGTGTGCGCCTAGTCCCACCCAGAACCACGAGGGGTTGGCCACTGATTGGCCCACAGACTCGTCCTAAGCCCTCATTGGGGAAAATAAATGCTCCTCCGGCGTGGAGAAGGAAGGGAATGTGAGGACGAGGTTGAGAAACGGACTGAGAAGTGGTAGTTTTGCTTCAGAAACGGGTGGGGCACAGGCGGGCGTGGGAAGCCGGGCGGACGGCTAGGCTCTGGGGAGGTGTTGCTAGGAGAAAGGCCCGGATGTTCCCGAACAATGAAATCATCGCCGGCCAATCAGAGCCGCTGAGCTGGGATACCTGCCTGACCTGTCTACCCAAAGGGAGAGCGGGCGGGAAGTTGGCCAGTCCGAAAAGGAAGGAAAGTTGCTTGCTTCCAGAATAAAATATAGTAATTCATTATGTAAATGAAGAAAATGGGCATGATTCCTCTGTTAGTTGAACTATGTAGAAGCTGTTGGTGTTCTCCCAAGATAAAGTGTAATAGTGGCATTTTACTTCGGATATATATTTACCTTAGGATATAGGTAGGTAGATAGATAGATAGATAGATAGATAGATAGATAGATAGATAGATAGATAGATTTTGTATATACATTTAGGTATTTATTTTTAAGGCAAGTGCTAAAAGGCTTTAAACATTCATACTTTGGGGTAAGTTGCTTGAAGCACGTGACCAGCTTAGAGCAAGAGAGTCAGTTTTGGAGAGCCAAGTGTAGAAATAAAACGTTTCCAATACAGATGCTGAGCGTGGTAAAAAGACGATTGCAGTTCAGATTTTTTTTTTTTTAACCTGCTCGATACCTTAAGGGTAGTTTCTCACAACATGACAAATAAACGTCAGAAAAAGGTGGAGTAGGGGCTGGGGAGATAGCTCCATGGCACAAGTGCCTACCTGCCAAGTGCAAGGTCATGAGTTTGAACCCTGGTTCTGAAAAAAAAAAAAAAAAAAACCTGGAGAACAGATCCCAAGATCCATTCATGTCTACAAGCTCAGAAAAACAAACTTTTATTTATTTATAATTGTGCCTAGGGATCAATCAAATCCAGGGAGATGGAAATTTTTAAGTAGTTCTTCAGTGATTTTTGTGCATACCAGTACTTTATAACCTCTACCATGGTGCAACCGAGATAGCCGTAAGTTGAAATTCCTTTTCTCCATTCCATTTGTTTTTGACATGAAAGCTCACTGTGTAGTTCAGACTGGCCTGAAACTCACTATGCTTGAGCTCAGTCTCCTGGTCGCTAGGATTACAGATGTGTGCCTCCTTGCCTGACTCTTTCCCTGTGTCTGCGCATTCAGGAGTGATGTACTACAAAGCAAAGTACATGGGACCATTTGGAAATCACCTCTCCACTGCCACCTTTAGTAGTAGTATAAGATCATACAGTTCTTGGGAAATACTATTTGAAAGATTTATAGAACAGCCGGGTGTGGTGACGCATGCCTGTAATCCCAGCACCCGGGAGGCTGAGGCAGGAGGATTGGTGCGAGTTCGAGACCAGCCTGGACTACAAAAGTGAGCTCAAGGCCAGCCTGAACTTCCTATCGAGACCCTGCCTCAAAAAGACAAAAAAAAAAAAAAAAAAAAAAAAAAAAAAAAAAAAAAAAAAAAAAAAAAAAAAAAGAAAGAAAAAAGTGAGCTTAAGGCCAGCCTAAACTGCATTAAAGATTTATAGAACATATTTATTTAAATCACACTCATTTTGTCTGGCCCACTTTATATAAGGGGAAGGGAGTCTCGGACCTCAGCTTCCAAAGCAGGGACTATGCTAAATAAGAACTAAATGAAGGGGCTGGAGAGATAGCTCAGTAGAATAAGCACTTGCCTAGCAAGCACAAGGGCCTGAGTTCAATCCACCCCCCACCCTGTTCTGCAAAAAAAAAAAAACAACAAACAAACAAACAAACAAACAAAAAACCCTAAATGAAGATACCTGAAGATCCCCCTCGTGAAAAATGTAAACAACCGCAGAAAGGCAGCAGAGCTATTGTCCTGCTTGATTTTCTTCTCTCTCCACCTTAGTTGACCCTGAAATTATATAAAAGTCCAATCATGTAGGTAGGCTGATGATCATGTACCATGCATCCTTTCAGTCCTACTGTCAAAAAGTAACAAGCTGTAAAAAAAAAAAAAAAAAAAGTAAGCTGTTCTAGGTGCTAGGACTATAAGAGATGTGAAACAGATAGTTGGGTTCACTTTGTGGTAGGTTTTGATTAAAACACTAAACCATTAAGTATTTTCCTCCATCAGCCAGAAAGGACATTGGTGTCAAGGACAGTAAGGACCATGAGTTCCAGTGCGTTGGCCAAACCCCAGATGCAGGGGCTTCTGGCCAGGTGCCTGCGGATTCATATTGTTGGAGCACTCGCTGTCTCTCTGGGGCCTGCGGCTCTCTATAATGTTGGTGTGGCTGAACCAAGAAAGAAGGTGTATGCAGGTTTCTACAGAAATTATGATTCCATGAAAGATTTTGAAGAAGTGCAAAAGGCTGGTGTCTTTCAGAGTGCAAAATGATGTAGGAATAAAAAGTTTCTTTGGATTGAGTTCCATAGACGTTTGTCACTAACCAGTGTTCCTGTTCCTGAGCTGTGGGCTAAGGAATGCTTATATTCTCATGACAAACACTTGTGTGGATTGTAAAGAAAAAAAAAAAAAAGCACTAAACCATTAAAACAGGCCCAGTGA
>PVJA010033208.1:0-23425 GCA_004027025.1 Myocastor coypus | reverse complement strand
AAGAAGAAGAAGAAGAAGAAGAAGAAGAAGAAGAAGAAGAAGAAGAAGAAGAAGAAAAAGAAGACCTGAAGCGTATCTTCAGAACCAATTATTTCAGAATTATTTAATTATCAACATTTTCTTAGCATTTCAAGTACTTCAAAAATATTCCCACATACAGGGACAAAAAAGTAAAGTACTTGTCTCCGTCTCGCTCTACATCCTAGGAAGTAACTGAACAAAAGAAAAACTGTGAAGGAGGATTTCATACCATCAAGGAAAGTGGTTGAATCAAGAGGGCTCTCACTTTATCAATGGATTAATCTACTGTGCATTTATGACTTTATGACGCAACTAGAAAGTGAGGGAGGTGGTTCATGAGAGCACAGCCTTGGGAACTCCATTTATCATTGCTCCTGCAGCTCCCCCCTCCTCATCTCCCTTCCCATTGTCGCTCTATTCTTCCCTCATTTTCCTGGCTGTCATGAGGTACACATTCCTCTGCCACCATCTCCACGTAGCATAATGCTTCTTCCCCACCCAAAAGTCACAAAAGATTTTTATTTTTTTAAAGAAACAAGGTAGATATGAGTATGTGA
Organism: Myocastor coypus; assembly: GCA_004027025.1. Lineage (NCBI taxonomy): Eukaryota > Metazoa > Chordata > Mammalia > Rodentia > Myocastoridae > Myocastor > Myocastor coypus. The sequence goes on along the minus strand of PVJA010033208.1, from coordinate 22,847 downwards.
ACACAGAAGATATAATTCATGTTTGTTCTGATTAAATTAATCTGGCTCAAAATGCACGGCACATTGGAGGAGAAGATGTGGAGTGACAGATCTAGTTTTGAGATCATGGCAGGTTGAGAGAATTTATGCAATGGCAACAACTTAGCGCTAGGCACAAAAGACACAGAACCTAAGAACAACTTTGTTTGCAAGTTTTTTTTTTTCTCACCAGTACTATGAAGCTCTAGAAAATGTTGTATGTTCAACATTAAAAACAATATTGGATGGCTGATAATATGCTAATTATTTTATCAGAATTTCTTAAATTCTGATAAGAGAGCCCCAATTGTGATAAGAGGCCCAATTGTGAAGCATTCAGCTAGTTTCTCCATTTAGAGAAATGTTGTTTCCACCTCTTACTAACAGGATATGTTTATACTTTTATTTATTTATTCTGCAGCTTGGGGCCTGTGGGATGGGCTTCCCAAATTCTTTCCAGTCTGGTTTCTCGGCACAGCAGCTAACTCGGTTTAGTGTATCAAAGACACAGAAAGGGCAAGTGGGCAAACTTTTTTAAAAGTGTTCTTCCTGCTGATTGAACAAGAAAAACCAATTTGTCATTTTAATTTAGGTCTACAGTTATTTTGACTTTTGTTCTCTCCTACACTATCTTTCAGCAGCAAGGTTTGAATTGCACAGATTATAAAAGAATGGTTGAATCACCCCAGGACTATTATCTCTGATTTTTAAGTCCACAAGTACCCTATTTTCATCATTATTACTCAGATTTTTCAAAGGTTTAATAAATAATGAATTTTCAATAGTCGCTTATTGCATAAGAGGATTTACTTGTTAATGAGAAAATTTTAATTTGATCAATACAAAATGCTTCTACTGATACCTTGCAATTTTTAATTTTATTATGGTGATTAAAATTACAGTGACATTAGCACATTTCTTGCTCTAAGAAAGCTGAGTGTGCTATGATTTTATGGCAAGTCTGCTGGCCAGTCAAAACATAACTGTATTATTTTGTAAATGTGAAAGGAGATACATTGTACTTTTCTCTTGATACTGGCACTGCTTACATGCATCACTGCAAGAGATAAGAGTCAGCTTTGCCACACACTTACATGAATAAATTAACCATCTGGGCCACATTGCTGCTCAGAACCTATGATGCATATAAGACACCTGAGGATTTCGTTCAACTGCAACTTCTAATTCAGTAGGTCAAGAATGTAATCCCAGCCTACACATCTAAGATGCTTCTAGAAGACACAAATGTTGCTGGTCCACAGCCCACACTTTAAGGAACAAGAATGTTCTCATTTAATTATAAAATTATAAACACTGTGTGGACCTAGGACCTGGTATTAAATCTTGCCCATTCCAGATTGAACAAAGCAATAATGTAAAAATAATGAGCTGTAGGTTGTCTTTATTTTCTTCAGAAACAATGCGTGCTTTAATGAATCCTTTCATATTTGGCTTTGCTATCATGGCCCAGTCAGAGATAAGAAGGACTGATGCCCTTGATGGTACACTTGTGGGTTAGCGTAATTAAAGACTGTTAAAGCTTCCTTGCACAGCATGTGTAGAGACTTCCTTGGGATAGATGTAATTGTTGGATTTTGGAACATATTACAACTTTATCATCAAAGGTTGGGGGGGTTGCATTATTTTAACCATTTCTTTGAAAGTGAGAAAATCCTCGAATAGGTAAAGCAATCAAGTATTTGGCAATTATTTTTCAGTTTCATTCAAATTTTCCTGGCATCAAAGCAAATATGTGGCTATTGTCATTCGTCTGCATTCCACAGCAGTCATGCATTTTTTTTCCTAATTGGTGTCTGGTTCGTTTACCTTCTGTCTGTATGCCATAATTTCTTAGTGGAGGAAAGAGATTGTACATAGAGAATTTTTTTGCTATTACTGTAGTCACAGGGTAAAGAGTCATGCATGTTTATTCTCTTTCAAGATCTTTTAAAAATGCTTTCAACAAAGATTTCTACACATATTGTACAGTGATTCAGCTTTTTAGTTCTATTTATTGTTAAAATTCCCAGTGTGTATCAAAACGCAACCCACATCTTTAAGTTTTCCACTAGTATACCCATATGAGAGGTTTTGTTTTTTGTCAAAATACCAAATTGCTTGGGTTGATAAGCTAAAGTTAGATTTTTAGCTTAATCAGATGAAACTTATAAATTGCTAGAAATGAGTAGTATCTCAGGATATTGGTCATTCAACTGATAATCATCAGCCTAGGGACTGTCCTCAAAGCTCATATTTGTAGCCTTAGAAGGATACATTTGGACCACAGAGAGCACTGAGGTTCAAAACTGAAGGAAAAACACTTAATTATAAAAAATTAGAAATGAATCCTTAAACAGGAGAAATAGTTGAGCAGTTTGCTTATTTTCTGTGTATTTGTCTTAAAGAAAACTGAGGAAGAGTGTATCTTTCTGATAGGGTGAAATGTCCTTGGGAAGCTGGATCTGGCTTCCATAGCACTCAGCTTAGCATTCTCACAACTATGTTCCTAATAGATGTGAATAAAGGACGGCACCTTGAGACCGTAATGTTAAGTGAATAAATTAGATATGCCACTCAAATATTGCATGGCTGGTCTTAGAAGAGAAATCCAAAGTCTAAATAATTTAAACAGTAAAATAAAAGGTAACAGGATATGGGGAGAAGGATCTCTTGCAAATGGGAAGAGAATGAAGATATGGAGGGAGGGGAGAAAAGGGAAGTAAATGAATTGAGATGTATCATATGTGTGCGCCAGTTCCCCATGACGGATATAATAATTATGCATGCAAGCATGTATTAATAGAAATTAAAATAATTTAAAAAATAAATGAAGTAATAAAACAACTAACTGGGAGTCTATTAAACTCAGTCAGCTTTAGTGTCCTGGATCCCTACCTAAGTAAGGCAAAAGCCAATGTGTACAGTCCTTTTCACAGAAACTGAAGCTTAAACTTAACGAAGCAACATGGAATTATGGCCTTTTCATTGAACTGATCCAAAGAACACTGCTGTTCTACTTTAGCCAATCAGATAATTTATTTGCTATTTCCATATTTGCCCTACAAAAGCTTTTCTTTCCACTGCTTTCCATAGAGCTTCCCATTGCTTGATTTCTGAAGAGCAGCTTTTTTTTAAGAATTTTTATTTTCCTTTATTTTTTTTCTTGTTTCAGAACTTTTTTGTTTGTTTATTTATTTATTTTGGCCGGTTCAGCCTGCCCTGAGGGCAGGGCTGGCGCAGCATGTGGTGCCGGGGATTGAACCGCAGTCCCTGCAGCCGCCTAAGCTTTCCTAAGCAGGCGCTTTAGACCACTGAGCCATCCTGCCGGGCCCCCGAGCAGCTTTCTTAAATAAACTCAAAATTTCAGTGTGCTTTAGTTCATCTTTTGACTAAATGAATGAAAGTGGACAGGAATGCTTTCACAAATATCATCTTCCATTCCTGAGATTTCTGAATACAGGAAGCAAAAACAAATGAGTCACTTAGGTTTTACAGGAAGAGACACTATTTTAGCTCCAACCTTGGATAGTTACATAGTTACCATGCCTCCTCAAATGCTTTTGTGGTCATTGGTTCCTTATTCTGCCATTAAACACTAATTATATATAATGAATTTCAAAGTTTCGGCCTAGGTTCCTATCACAAGCTTTAGCCCTTTCAAATTACATCTTGAAAAATACTACAATGTTTTTAGACTGACAAGCTTGTACTTTACATAACAAAACAAAATAAAAGTAGTTTTAAAATATATAGTGCTTGAGGTCTCTGGAAATCATTACTCATCATTCCTGGACTACAAAAATCTCTCTACATGGATATATAATGCTGCATTTGCGTTCAGTCTTCAGCAACCCATGCAGGTGACTAAGTAGACATTTATCTGTCTTGCTTCAAAGGTGAGGAAAAGGAGTGTCTCACTAACCTCAATAAAGGTAGCAAGGTAGAAGAAGCATCTCCTTCTTAGGACTGCTGTGCATCTGTTCTTGCTGTAAAGGACAATGAAAGAAGAATTGCATAGGGTTTTTACAGTTTTTGATGCTATGAACAATTTTCATGATGAAGCAGTGAGTTTATCCTACAGTGGTTGGACATGAAAAAAATCTAAACTCCAGTGAAATAAAGAAAAACTGTCCAATTCTAACTGCTCTTGGAAACTAATAGATAAACTACATCTTCTACCTTTGACTCTTGATCTTTTTGTTTTTATTTTATTGCTTGCTTGGTTGTTTCAGGGCCTCGGATGCTTTGAATTAGATTAATCATCTCTGCTTTGCTTCACAGTCTCTTCACTAGCCCATGCATGGCTGTGCTTTTATTTAGTTGTGGAGTGATTTTTAAATGAACAATAAGCATCAAATGATTCACCCATCACTATAAAAGCTAAAATGCAGACGCTCTTCGTAGTTAGTGCTTCCCCGCCACTTTTACCTTCTTCCCTTTTCTCAGTTCATGTCTGCAGCTGCATTGCTTACCTTGTCTTAGGATCAGATCAGTGTGAACATTATATTGCTAGGAGTTTATAATCTCACATTTTAGACTATATGAAAAATATATCATGTCATAGGTAATATTTGGGGGATTATTCCATCTTGTAAGTGATCTGGGAGGTGATTTTTGTGACTGATGGATTGTCTTTTAACCATGGTAGAGATAATACACCAGCCTTCTGTGTCTCTCTGCGTACATTTATACTCTTAACGTACAGACTACATCTTACCTCGATAGTCTCTTCAATTTAAGACACATTTAAGTGCATTCCACCTACATATGTCAAGGGTCTATTCATTCAACAAGTATTTATTGGGTGCCTATTAGGTAGCAGAGATACTCCACAGTGCCACAAGTCATCAGTGCTGAAACGCATTCAACATTCCCACCCATTCCCCAAGTCTGTGATCCAATGAAAGTGACATTGTGTAAGGGGAACACACAAGACTTTTTAAAAATATAGAAAATATACAGGATTTGGGATAATTGTGTGTGCCAGGGCTAAAAGGCATGGAAGGACTTTGTGGACTGAAGTTTGCCTTAAGTAGAAATAGAAATAAATAGAAAACTCTGCGATGAACTGGGTGAAATGACCAGAGTCCTTCCTTATTATCAGGGTGCTATGAAAGTAATTTGCAAGAGCTGAGAGAACCCAAGAAAACTCTTGGGCACCTCCAAGCTTAACCTATTGTGTCTGCAAGATGCCTCCCCGCATCCCCTCGCCCACCGCAGCGGCAATGCATTTCTTCCCACTTTTCTTCCAGAAGGTCATCCTCTGCATGGACTGGCCCTCGAAGCCCACTCCACGTTTGACCAGGCATTTCACACGGGCAGGACCAACACCCGCAGGTACTTCGCCGGGCTCGGTGCGTGCACATCCCCAGCACGCGCCCGAGAGCGCGCTCCGCCCGGGGCCGCCTTCGGGCCGCTCCCGGACCCACCGGGAACGCGCGCGCGTGCCCGGGCCCGCGGCCTCTCGAACAAGGACCGCGGCGGCTAGTGTGAGCGCTCACGTCAGGGCTGGGGGGAAGAGGGGGTTCGCAGTGAGGAGCGTAAGAGAGACATGAGGCAGCCTGGCAGGGCGCGAGAAAGAGTTCGGTGGAGGAGTGAGTTTTAGCGACGCCCGGCAGCAGGACCTGCGCCCGCAGGAGAGCGTGGCCGATCCGGCTCCTCGCTCCCGGCGCGCTCCGCTCCGCTTTCAGCACCCGCGCGGTGAACAGTTCCCGGCCCCTCGCCGCGGCGCTGCGCGGGGTCCGCCCGGTACCTGCAGCCCAGCGGGCTAGGCGCGCCCTCCGGAACCCAGCGCGCGCCGCCCTCTCCCTCAACGCTGTGCGTTAAACCCGGGGAAAGCATCCGGCGGCCTCAGGGAGCCCTAAAGAAGCCGAAGCAGAATGTACCAGGGACACATGCAGGTAAGATATTTCCATGGAGTTGGGAAGATACCGTAGGACTAATTAAGACCGAGGTGGTTCACCAAGTTACTGTGGTCAAGTGCCACCTACACACAACTCAACAAGTGAAGTGGCACAACACGACCGTGACATTTCTGACCGGGGCTGTCGGCAAAACTAGACGGGTTTCTGACGGTGGGACAGCAGAAAAAGACCTAGGAACTTCATCTAGGGAAGTTTTGTTTTCTTTGTCTTCCCTGAGCCTGTTCCTTTAAACGGGATCAAGGAATCCAAAGCGAGGAAACCCTGGAGATGACCGTGTTTCCGTTGTAATCCTATTGATGCGTCTCGGCATGTATGTCAACTGAAGGGCAAACAATAATAGGCAAGACAAAGCTTTTCTTTTTCCCAAATGCAAAATTTTCTTGACACTTAGGACACTTTCCCGTTTTCACATTAATTTTTTCAAGGGTTATTTTTGCAAAAATGGTTCGTGCTGTGTTTTCCTCTCTTCAAATGATGGGACATTGCCACCTATTCTAATAGTCACAGGATGACTTGGGAGGATGAACTGCAAACCTCTGTCCAAGAGGCTCCAATGTTTTTTGAGGAAGGTGCTTCCCCTGCTCCTTATTAATGCTTATCTGAGCTGAACTACTGCTTCTTTCAAATGCAAACTACTCTCCTGTTCAAGACTACTTTAACCTTGACTTCAGTTGGTTCTTCCTTATTAAGACTCACGTTTGCTTTGAAAGAAAATGAAATACTAGCTCAGCTTTCTAAAGTATAACTGAGTGCCTTTTGTTATTCCTAAATGCTGTAGTCATCAGGTTTGATGTTTGGGCTTCCTTCCCACTCCAAGGATGGCCAAATACAAGCGCACACACTGTTTTCACCCTGGTGTGTACTTGTGAATGCTCAGTGTTACTTCTGCATCTTTGGGAAGAATTTGATGTAAATATGTGGTCACATTCATGACTTAATGTTACTCAAGGTTTAATTTCCAGGTCTTGGGGAAATTCTTTTGAACTATAATTTACTTTCATACGAAGCACAGTCTTGTATCATCTGCTCAAATTTTATAAGAATTATGAATCAGCACTACCAGAATTCCAAAGGCATTCCCTATTATTGACAGCACCATGTCTTGAAAAAATTTTAGTGGAATCATATCACATTTGATTGGTGATAACTAGTGAGTCAAGAATATTTTGAATTGCATAATAACTATGCTCTATAGTTTTTTTTGAAAAATATTATACTAATTAGAAAGTTTAGGATCAAAGAAGTTGTTAAAAAAAATGCTCATAAAAAGAAGGCTTATTACTTTAGTTTGATGATTCCTCATCACCTAAGTCTAATACTTAAAATTTTGTTTATTACCTATTTATTAATAAACAGAACCAATTCTTAGACAACTGTTCATTTACATAAAATTCATAACTGGCTTCTTCCTGCAATTACCAACAACTTTCTACAATATTTTTTTTTGTTTGAAACATACATTGCTGTAGATGGAGAGTCCATGCAAAGATCTGATAAATTCATGTATCCGAAAACAAATTTAACTCAATTGTTTGACTAGTTCAAGGGAGGATGTTGTTGAAACTTGAATTCTCTGAAAGTTTAATTTCACTTTGAAAGAATAAATAAAATATAAGACTGCATATGCTCCCAGCTTAATGTTTTTTTCTTTTGCACTGCTGTGACACTAAATATGATTGTTTGCCGTAAAACTCACTAATCCTTTCTGCCACACCTAATTTGAAAATGTTACCGAATAAAGACCTTAGTCAATGTGTTTGCTAAAGTTTCAGAACAAAATAGCCTTTCCCTATTTATGATAGTAAATTAATGGACTATTAATGCTAAACATAAACCTTCAAGCATCGCCTAGGTGCATTTAGTAGATTTTAATGATATGATCTATGTAATCTCCCTCCCCCCAAAAAACACCCAATGCAGGCTGATTTATCTTATACTTCTTTGTTTATATTTATAAACTACAAAACTTTGCCTCGAGAAATACTGTTTACCCTATAACAAAATCTCCATTGTCTTAGTATATTTAGCTTAGAAAAGAAGGATCCCTTGTTAAAGATAGCACCTTCTCATGTGTACCTGTCTTAGAAGAAACATAGTCCAAACTACAAAATGTTTGACATTAAAATCTTGACACATATTTAGTAAAGTGGACCAAGAAGGACCAGACTTACTAACATCTCTCCCATTTTTGGAGTCATTTGAAACACTAGTGATGGTGGGCATCAACCTTAAAATAAGAGTGAAACAAAATGTTTGCAAGCATTTTCTAGGCCTTTTCATCATTTACTGTATCCAAAATACTTTTAAAATAATGTACTTTGCAAATAAGCATTCTGGAATAGAGGAATATTCACATGAAGCCTTAAAAAGTAGTCCAACTTAAAACTCCTATGGTGCCTGTGTTTTTGCAACTTGATGACTTTACAAATAATGCCTATGAATCCTGATACATACAGATAATTTATTTATTTATCATACAGTCTGAATTCACACCACAGACTTTTACAAGTATGCATTTGATTTGTTCTGATCATTCTTTAGAACATGATAGTAGGTATCTATTATAGATAGAATAGTAGCATGTATTTCTAGGTCTAAATGTAAGTGCCACAAGTATATTTTTTTAGGCCCAGGCTCCTGGAGTGGTGTTGTTTTCCAGTTGCTTTAAGCAGTTATTTCCACGGGGTCTTAATCACCTACGCAGATGAAGGAAGGATAGTTTCTTTAGTGACTTCTCTATATTTACTCTTTTCCTTTTAATGAAGGGGCTGATGATGATTAAATATACTTTAACATTAGCTCTGACAAACTTTTCTATTACTGAGGTGACGCACGGTCTTAATCCCACTGATACACTGGTGTGCTCAGTGCTGACTTATTTGTATATGCATATGTAAATTAACATGGTCAATTGAAAACTTACTACCTACTTCTGAACAATTCCTTAACCAAACTTTCCTTCTTGGAGTAATTCCAATTTTCAACTAAGGGTTTTAATTGTTAATGAGGACTCTATAGTACTGTTTTTTGTTGTATAAAATTATTTCAGAAGGCAAACAAAAAAGTCTATTCATAAACTTAACTGATCTTTATCATCGGTATCCAAAACAGGCCTTTTTCTTTTGCTTAGTCAAGCCATCTTAGATATCAGCCTACTGTTTTTGACTATGTAAGACAAACCAAAGAATATTTAAATTATGAAAATCATAAGACTCTTAACAACTTTAAAAGTAGTCAGTTTATTTCTTGTCTCAAAAGGGGCTTGCATTTGTTTATACAGTATTTATAGCTTTAAGCTTTACTTAAAGTCATGGAAGGGAACAGATTATCAATATAAGTCATTTTAGTAAGTTAGACCTGGCCTCTGGGATCATTTAGATCCATTCAAACATGCATGCAAGAAATCTAGTGTTGTTTCCAACATCCTTTCTAGCAGCTTGTCAAAATGGAAACCCTCAGAAAAACTAGAGTTGGTGTTATTTATACTGGGCATTTCCACTTCTAGCCAACATAACCCTTGCATGTCACTCTTTTATATCCTGTGCTATTTCCTTATTATTTTCTAACATGTGTGTACCTAATGTCAGCATACCACACACACACACACACACACACACACACACACACACACACACACACACACACACCCTTCAATGGCATTTGCATTTATAAAGAGAATCTTTGAGATTAGTTTGCGATAGGGACAAGATGTGATTTTTTAGGAGAATGAGCAAAGCTGGGGTTGTGCTATTTGGGTCAGGGATAGTGGCTGCCTTCCCTCTGCCCCTGAATCAAATGATATCTGCCCTTTCCCTCATAAGTCTTCCCACCACTGAAGAGGAGCATTCGTACAATAAATTTGCTGTCTGAAAAATTGACTATACTCTATAGAAGGAAATTTGTATGCAGTTACATTGATGCCTTAAATTATCACAACAAAGCAATATAAAACAATAAAGATGGTACAGAATTTGAAAACAAGATTAGAAGATTAACAATTGTTATAAATTTGTTGCTCAGATTACAGATATTAGTATATGCCATTTCTGTCTTCTTCTTGCTTTCATTTTCCCTCTTTAAAATAAAATAACAATATCTAATAAGACTCTGAAGTGCCTTTTTATATATTCATAAGCAAATCATACTTGAGTGTACATTGAGCCTTTAACATTTAAAAAGCATAATAGCTATGTTGTAGTGTGACACAGTGTTTGCTTAACCAAAAAAAAAGGTCATTCCCTAGTAATAATGGCCAGCAACTTATATTATATACTTATTCTAAGAAATATTTAGATGATCTTTATAGAATTTATTTATGGTTTATAAACTTTCTTTCTAAAGAAATACATCTGAAAGTAAAAAATCCCCACATATGAATGTGTTCATCATAAAACACTTTTCAAGATAAAAAATAAGAAAAGGTTAAACAGAACTTGTTAATTTCAAAATCCTGAATCTTTAGTTTTACCACTGCCAACCCTGAAAACATTAAAATGTGATGCACCATGTAGTCAAAACATCTGGCAGGCTGGGTTCTTTTTTTTTTCTTCAGTTTTTATTGCAATCACATGTTTACAAAACTGGCATAAGCTAGAGCTGTTTAAATGTTTTATATTTTAAAGATAACTTCTTAATATGTTTATAGAGTGACAAACGTGCATTTCCTGCACAAAAATGATGGTACACCCCAGCCTCGTACTTCTTAAATGTTTGGGACATCAAATACATGATGTAATTACAAATTCCCTCATAGAGAAAGTGGGTTGCCAAGTTGCTCTGCCATCTACTAGCTTCTTATAATTCAAGATTCATAAAAGAGAAGATCATCTTGAACCACAACATAGAACCATGAATTAGTGGCCAGAGTGCTAGGAGCAGAAGGTTCCATTGCTTTCAGTGACCTTTCTTTGCTCCACCTTGTCTGCATCTTTCCCACTCACTTCAGCCCTATCTTTCACTCAGATGAAAGGGTTTCAGTACACAACTCAGACTCATAATGACTCTCCTCTCTCAGTCTCCCCAGCGCTGGGATTACAGATGTGCACCACCACGCCCAGTTTTCATGGCCAGCACAGTGCTGTCTGGGTCATGGGGCCAGCATGGCATGTGGTACTAGAGATCACACCCTCGCCCTTGCACTTGCCAAGCAGGTGCTTAGACCCCTGAGGTACCTCCTCAGCCTGACATTGTCATTTTTGACTGATCCTTATTAGGAACCCAGGGACTACTTCTACTTAAATTCTTTAAATAAATAACTGATACCATATTCCATGCAGACTTCTCTAAATGAATCATTATAATGGCATTTTTTAACATAATTGCTGTTAGAAATTGCACAGATGAAAAGGAATGAGTTCATTTAGAGAGGAGAGGGATTTATTCACCATTTCATTCCAGAGCAACAGCAGCTGTGCAGTGGGGCAAACCTAGCAGGATGGTTTAAATGGCGTGTGTGTACTCAACTCCCCCGAGCACTGGCGTATGTGCAGAGACCTCTGGAAAGCCAGACAGACACTGCAAGAGAAACTTGATATGGCAACATTCTCTCCCAAGAGAACGGCATATGGTGATCTATGAATCATGGATATTTCAAGGAAAGATTGGTGCTGTTTCAGTGCCAGAAATTTACCTATGGAGTCAGAAAATTCCCATTCCCAAACATACTCTTAAAAATCATGTGGCTCTTAATGTAACTGATAAGGTGGAAGGATTCATGATCATGTCATATGTGTAATGATAAAAGTACCTGAGGGTGTTGGGCATGGAAAATCCATACTGACTATGGTGTCTGTGTAAGAATATTTAAGGACTATTATTTAGAAAGGGAGAAGAATTGTTTGGTCCTGGTACTATATGAGCAGAGGTAGAGTTTCCTAGAGGCAATGAGAATAAGAGGACACCACATGCGGCACAGTCTGGCAAGGCACCCACTTGCATGGGGGAGGCCTAGGTGAAGGGAGAGTGGGATACTGAACAGGGCAGTGTTCTAGGCGCATGCCACCCCCCTGCCAAGACCAGTATGCTTCATGATACAAATCCAATGAAAAGAACGCACATAGTGGATATATAAGAATTTGTATGCACACATCCAAAATAGATTTAGCAATCTGGTCCATAATAAGCAAAATGTTGTATAATGACCTAAGATAAGAAAAAACCAACACTTTCTTGAGAACTGTTCTCTGGTCACCTAAAAGTACACAGTCGCCATAAAATAGGACCCTGGTGATTACAAGACAGCATCTTGAACAGATAAGTTAGTTGTCAGAAAATGCAAACTCCTGGAGGAAATAAATAGAGAAACAATTTAAAAACTATGAAAAAAATGAATGTGCCAGAGCTGCACAAGCATCTTTTCACCTTATTTCACATGGGTATTAACTGTAATATGCATGCCAGACCAGAACAATAACCTTTGACCCTGTACCAATGGAACATTTAACTCAGCGAGTAATCACGTGCATGAATACAAAACTCTGGAGAGCTCAAGGGGAATGTAGAATTTCATATTCCCTCCAGGTCTGCTAAGTGAGAAACTGAATTGTTTTTTTGTTTTTTGTTTTTTGTTTTTTGTTTTTTTAAGGTGCTCAGTGATTTCAATGTGGACTAACATTAGAAAGATACTGATCTGAAAGACTTCAACCCAGAGAGCAGAGGCCTGGTCAGTTGAGCTGACCTTCTAGCAAAAGAAGTTTGATTATTGATAAGCTTTTTGATATCAGAGGCATGCTGAGATCTGTGAAAGAGGAGTGATAAAAGCAACTATCCCAATGTTATGTAAACAAAATGTGTTTGACATATTGACACCATATTCATTACCTTGACAAAATCACAGACACCCTATTAGTGGTAGTTTTTCTTTCTGAGGAAATTCATGATAAACCTATTATGTATCATCTAAAGAAAATAAATCCTCAAATATTTCAAGAACTATTATGGTTTCACCCCCTTAAATCTTTTCTTCTCCAAGATAACAACCAAGTTCAATTAGATGTTCCTCAAAGTGACATTTCTGATGTCTTAATGGCTCCTTGAAAGTATGACTGCTCCCAAAAAAGACATATTTCTCAAGACCTGACCAGTGCCAGGCACTGTGAGATTGATTCTTTCTGGCAAAGACAACTACTCAGGCAGTCTAATACTGCTTAACTTCCTTATACCAATTTTTTTCTATAACTGATTCTGATGTTTCTATTCTGAAAGTAACTTAGGAAGTTACTTCACAGGTGTTTGGTCTCTGTATTAAAATAATCTTAATCTAGATATGCTGATAAGAATGTTCAAAGTTAACAGTTCCTAATGTCTCCAATAGTTTTATTGTTGTTCGGTTGTAAAGTGATAGAATACCTAGTTTGAAAAATTTCTGCTTGGCCAACTCATTTCATGTATGAGGAGACAAAGTCCCAGAAGAACTGAAAGACTTGCCCAAATTCTTACGTTGGCTAGTTAGCAGAGCTCGTGTTGGAATGGATTCCGCTTTGTGCAGGTATACCTTTATTCTTTGTTTAGCTGTTTCTTACATTCAGAAAATCTAAATGAAAAGCAAATATTTTAATAAATCCCTAGAGGTTTCCAAACATCCAGGAGTTTGGTTTTTAGTCAATAAAATTGATATTTTCCTGTTTTTTAGTAGTAGTATAATTGTTTGATACTTATATGGTCCATTTTAGCAAGCATTTGGATGACAATGAGATGAAATCTGGCCTGAAAATATGTTTTAAGAGTGGCATGAACGGCCATAAAGATATTGTTTCATTTCTTGTCCTAAGGGTGGTCAGCACTTTGTCTCCTTAGACTGACTAGATGGGCAATTTGAGAAAACTAGTTTGACAGGCTCTGGGAACTAGTTTACCTAACTACACAAGAAAATCAATGAAGGGTTTTCACCTGTCAATTACAGAAACCAATTCTGTCTCTTTTAAGTAAAAATGGAATTAATTAAAACTATTAATAAATTAAAAGTGTATTCAGGGCCAGCAAGATAGCTCAGCAGACTGAGCAACTGCTTAGGCAAGCCTAGGGACCAGGTTTCCATTCCTCTGTGTAGAACTGTAGCACCGGCCCCATCCCCAAGGTGTGCTGAGTCAGCCACTGAATCTGGATGTGGTGACACAGGCCTGTAATCCCAGCACTGGGGAGGCTGAGAACATTAGGATCACTACGAGTCCCGAGCTGTGTAGTGAGACCCTGTACCAAATATATAAACTAAAAAAAAATGTATATTCAGTTATCACTTCATCATCATCATAGTAAGAATTAACTAAAAAAATAATGGCTAATAGATGCTAAGTCTGAGAAGGGAGGAATGCTGGCTAGAAATAGGATATTTATGTACAATCAAAATATCATCTATAAAACACAAAAGTAGCACTCTATTAATGGTTAGGTTGAATCAGACATTTAAAAAATAGTCAAAATCAGTTTCACCAACAAAGGATAATGGATACTATATGCCCCTGGACAGCATATCCTGAGAACCAGGCACCTCCCCACAGGTGATTTTCATGCCAAAAATGCAGAGCCTAAGTGGAATTAGAAGAAAAAGACCTAGACAAACTCATAATAAAGGATATTCAACAAAACTAAGTGCATGTGTTTTTCCATAATATCAGTGTCCTGAAAAACAAGGAAAAGCTGAGAAGCTATTGCAAATTAAAAGGAGACTAAAAGATAAGTAGTTAAGTACAATATATGGGCCTAGTGTGGATCAGGAACTGGAAGAGAAAACTGCTGTGAAGAACACCATGGGTGCATACAATTTACAAAACTTAAATATGACTGAAGCATAGTTTAGTATTATAGCAGTGTTAAATTTCCTTAACTATATAACTGTACTGTAACTATACAAAAGAACATCCTCTTTCATAAGCCATTCATGCTGCAATATGAAGTGGTAAAGGCATATGGTATGTGTAACCTACTCTCAATTGATTTGGAAATGACAATAATAAGAGTGTGTGTATGGACAGAGTATAAGGGAACAAAGAGGAGAGTGGTGGTGATAAACCAACTATAGCAAAATGCTAAATCTGAAAAAAAAATGTCGTTTGAGAATCTGTTATGCTATCCTTCAGGCTTGGGAGATTCTTTCATACTAAAAAGAGTTCTTAAATATTGAAAGGTCGGGGCTGGGAAGATAGCTCCAAGGCACAAGTGCCTGCTGGGCAAGTGCAAGGTTGTGAGTTTGAACCCCGGTCCTGCAAATAAATAAATAAATAAATAAATATTGAAAGGTCCACTGGTTCACTGACAGACTCCTAGGGAGCTAGACTAAGGATGGTGTGACCAGGCAACAGGCCAGGACGGAGCCCACATCAAACCCTGAACCAGGCCAGCATGATACATCACGACTTCCTTCACAGTACAAGTGACAGCAGAGCCTGCCCAGCACCAATGTGGGGTCACCCATCCACAGACATCCATCCTGGAGCCTCAGCCGCTGTCCATCACTGCTGAGATGGATTCTACAATGGCTGCTTGCTTCTATGTGTCTAAATCCCTTTTGAAAGTCAGGGGAAGACATGGAGGCCTGTTTGGCAGAGCAGAGGCATACATACATCCTTATCTAGCCGCAAGAGAGACTTCATAGCACAAATCTGCTTCCCATTAACACTCAAAAAACAGGGCCGTATCTCAAATGTAGAAAGGCAGCCTAGATTTGGAAAAGTTTTCTTTAAAAGTTGGTGACTCCTATACTGTGTAATAGGTATTACTTGAAAGTAAATCAGACACACCTAGCACTCACTGTATCTTCAAGGTAAAATAAATTCTTAGAGCTCTATTTCGACCTGACTAGAGTCCAGCCTGCCTTGAGGGGTAAGATTCAAAAGGAAATAGTTCTCTTTAGGCCTGCGCTCATTTCCCACTATGCCCTGACATATAGGCCTCTAGGAGACTATGATAAAACTAGAGCATATTGGCTTGTTAAAGCATGCAAAAAAAGGAGCAGGATGATCCATTATCGTCCATCAATGTCCATCTATTGCTCACTCCTATTCTTTTGGAGAAGTTGAAAAAGGCCTTGGAAAGAATTCAGCAATTAATCAGGGAGCAAAAATATATATCATGTACCTTAGTGATAAGAACAGCTTTTTTTTTTCCACGTGCAGAAGTGGAATGTAAAAAAAAACTGGGCACATTAGTTTTACATATTCACCCAAAAGATGATTATAATCAAGTTGTCCTGTGCATCTGAGTCATTAATATTGATAGGCAGTGTCTTATATAAGCCTTTAGGAAGATTTACATAAGATCTTAAAAGAGTGTTCTTGAGCTTGTGGGGAAATTTAATTACAATAGCATCTTGGAAGTATAAAGGTCTTTAGGGTGCACATAGCACAACTTCGTTATTTCACATATGTAGAAGCTGGGGCTACGTCTTGAGGGTTCAGACCTCTTGAATTCATCGCCTTTTCTCAAAATGAAAATAGGAAAAGCTGAAAGAATTTTGGTAGCATGTGTCTCCCAACACTTCATAATCCTGTCACAGCTTAACAATTTCCATCCTAAGATCAGATGCCCTCAGTTCGTGTTCTGACATCATCACATAGTGTCTGTATGATCTCCCTGTAAGAGCGCATCTTCTCTAACCCCCGCTTTCTACACTATGATACAGAAATAGTAAAATAAACCAAGCAATGTAGGATCATAAGATAGAAAGAGCCTAGTATATAACAGTTTCTCAGATGACACTATCTCATATTTTCTTAAATCTATATGGAAGAAAGCTAGCCACCTCAGAGCCTTCCACATCGGTTGTACACCATGGTGGCTGGTGTTTATTTTTCTTGTTCTTTCATAATTCTGGATTTTTTCTTTCCTTTCCTGCAAACTCTTTCCTTCTGGACATTGTATGCCTACCCACTCTTACTATTCCTTCTCAGTAAGGGATGCTCTTCTAAAAATTACTACCTCCCTACCTGCATGCATATTTAAAAATATCTCCTTCCAATTTATATTTTTCAATCTCCCCTATTGCTTATGAGCCTATTTGTTGTGGTCATTATCTTCAATAAATCCTTACAACCTTCAAAGCCAGAGTGCAAACATGCTATTAGCACAGTACAGTGAATGGCTGCCTTTACAGATCAGCGAAGCTCTAAAACAAAGAAAGAGTGAATGAAAGAAGGAATGAAGGAATGAAGGAATCAATAAATAAATAAATAGATAAAATGTCATAAGAAGAATCTCTAAGTATAAGGATTTCAAAGTACAGTTAAGATGGTGTCTTGGATTCTAAAAGAGATGTGGCCCTAGTATCTGATCTATTCTCAGGAACTTTAGAAGTAATTGCACATGGAGTGAAGTTTCCACATATTTTGAAAGGAAATCAATTACAGAGAATCTTTATAATTAGATTGTCCCTGTAATTAAACGGCACTCCACTGTCACAGCAGGCTCAGCATCTTTAAAGCTTGAGAACAATCTGGGACTACAGATTTAGAAATGATAGTAATAGACTAGTAACAGATTTTTGTAACGGATTCTCGCTATCCCTAGCTGGTTATGGTCTTTTAGAATTGCGGTCTGTCCCTCCAAGTTTCTGGATACTTCCTTGAGACCACTGCTACTTGTCAGTAATGAATTCGAAAATGATGTTAACACTCAACCCCAATACCACTGAGGTCATGACAGAATAACAGAATATCATAGTCAGCACCACACATCCACACACACACGTGCACATGCACACACACATGCACACACACATTTCCAACAGTCTGAAAAGGGGTCTGCTGCCCTGCCAGCCCCACCCCTGGGGCGCACTGAGCTTGTGAATGAGTCCAGGTGTGAGGGTGCATGCCTGTAATCCCAGTGCTTGGGAGGCTGAAAACGGGAGGATCACTGTGAGTCTGATCTGTGTAGTGAGACCCTATAGAACCTGTACTAAGCACACATACAATAAATAAATAAATAAATAAATAAATAAATAAATAAATAAATAAATAAATGGAATCTGTAGTCACAGTGCTCATTCAAAGGACTCATCGGTTTCATGAATCTATCTGAATCTGAAGATATTTCACCATGTATCCCACAGTTACTCTGATATGTGAGCCAGAACTATGGAGGAATAATTCCTTCCATTCAGATAGAAGCTGAAAAAGACTGAGAAACTAAATGTCAGTGCAGAGCTTTCTCTAACAGAAGAAACAACAATACCACCTCTGAGAAAGTTAGAACAGGGCGTCCTCTCTGGGTAGGCCAAATACATAAACTTTCCATTTCCCCGCAGAACAATCCCATGTCCCAGCTTGCCACTTGACATGTGAGAGTTCAGACCTAAATTATCCACCCTCATCTGACAGTCTCACCCAATCAATGTATGGTTCTGAAAGAGATTTCCTCTTCCAACAACCTATTCTCAATCTTTTTCTCCCTCCCTGCCTCCCTCCCTGCATCTCTCCTCTCTCTCTCTCCCCTCTCTCTGTCTGTCTCTGTCTCTGTCTTCTCTCTTTGTGTCTCTCTCTGTGTCTCTCTCTCTGTCTCTCTGTCTGTCTCTGTCTCTCTCCTCTCTCTGTGTCTCTCTCTGTCTCTCTGTCTGGCTCTGTCTCTCTATCTCTCTGTTCTCTGTCTCTCTGTCTCTGTCTCTGGCTCTCTCTGTCTCGCTGTGTCTCTGTCTCTGTCTCTTTGTCTCTGTCTCTCTTGCTCTCTGTCTCTGTGTATCTCTTGTTCTCTGTCTCTCTGTCTATCTCTTTCTCTGTCTACCTCTGTCTCTCTATCTCTCTCTGTCTCTCTGTCTCTCTTTGTCTCTGTCATCTCTCTGTCTCTCTCTGTGTCTCTCACTCTCTGTATCTTTGTCTGTCTCTGTCTCTCTCTGTGTCTCTGTCTGTCTCTGTCTCTGTCTCTCTCTTATCTCTGTCTCTCTCTGTGTCTCTCACTCTATCTCTCTGTCTCTGTCTCTGTCTATCTGTCTCTCTCTCTCTCTCTCTCTCTCTCTCTCTCTTTGTGATGGTAAAAGGTAAAAAAATATGCTCTGTTTTACCAAATAGGTACAAACCTAGTCCCTGAATTAGTGATACAATACATCACATATAGTTGGACAGAACAAGCTTCCCTACTTCACTACTAATCATACAATAGAAAATAAAATTTATAAGTCTATTATATTAAGATACTTGATATTTCAAAATAAAATCTAATATTAACTTCTCCCAGTTCTTTAAAGAATATCCTACTTGAGAAAATCCTGCCAGCTTTCTCTTTCCCATTCTGCAAATACTGCAAAGAGATACCTTACTACAAAGCTAGTCCTGATATAAAAGATGTTTAGTTGTGATAAAATACTGATATACCTGCTCCAACAGTCACTTTTTGTGACAGCTTTGTAGACGTTAATCTTTAGAGTGCCTCAGAGAGACTGACAAAGGGTAGATATTTTGTCTCTGTCGTGCTGATAGTGAGAAGACAGACACAAATTGGACCATCTCACCTAAACTTCCTTGTCCCATAAGTTGGGCACTGAAGACCGGAATCCAGGCCTTCAGGTTTTCACTGCATAAGTGCTTAAAGTGAATTCAGGCCACTCTTTGTCACCACTTCAGCTAATGCAAAAACACTCAACTAATGTGAACCAAAGGCTATTGCAAGATTTCTGGGACACTGCAGTTGCCTTGGAGGGTAGAAATTTCTGAATCATTATTTTTACCATTTGTTCAAGCTAGATGCTAAATGTATGTAGTTTTTCAATTCTCTGAAATCAACAACTATATTCTTAATATGTTGAGAGTACCTCTCTGTATGATAGGGCATACTTGCCTAGAAAGCTGTAGAGCAGTGTTGAAATATCCATCCTTTTGTGCAGAAGACCTCCATAGAATAAAAAATACTCAGAAGGAAGACACAGAATTGAAGCCCAGTTTCGAGTTGCTCTGTGTCTCCTATCTAGAAGCAGAATCTTAGATTACATGTGTAAACTATGACAGCATATCTCCAATTCAAAAATTTTGTCACTTATATAAATATTTTAATTTTGATTTACTTGTAATCTGTCGTTATAAAATAGGAAATAATAAAGCCGTGTTTGTGGTAACAAGCTTTCTGTTACTATAACAAAAGACTTGAGGGGACTGGGGAGATAGCTCCGTGGCACAAGTGCCTGCGTGGCAAGTGCAAGGTCATGAGTTCAAACCCCAGTCCCACAAAAAAAAAAAAGAAAAAAAAAAAAAGACTTGAGATAATCAACTTATAAAGAGGAAAGATTTATAGTTTGGGAGATTTCAGCTCTTGCTTGGCCGGCCCTGTGGCCTTTGGGTCTGTGTGAAGCAGCACATTACCATCAAGAGTATATGGGGAAGCACAAGTGTTTGTCTTAAGGCAGAAGTACAAAGCAGGAAAAAGGTGTGGTCCCCTACTCCCTACAGAAGGCCTGCATGCAGGGACCTGAAGACCCCATACTGGACCCTCTTAAAGTTTCTGCCACCCTGCCAATGTGCCATGCTAGGGATTGAACCTGTACAACATGAACCTGTGAGAGACATTTCAGATCTAAACTACAGCAATGTCTCGCGTTTTACTTTAACTTTCTTTTTTTTTTGTCTTTTTGAGACAGGGTCTTGTATGCAGCTCAGGCTGGCCTTGAGCTCACTTTTGTAGCTCAGGCTGGTCTCAAACTCACACCGATCCTCCTGCCTCAGCCTCCCGAGTGCTGGGATTACAGGCATATACCACCACGCCCGGCTACTTTAACTTTCTTACCTCTATTAAACTCAGCCTAGAGATACCTGACATTACCATTGATAACTGGGTCACTACTTACTGGAGAGAACTCTGTTCATTTCTTAAGCTCTTGAACATCCATTTCATGTAGGGAAAGAAATAATATCAACTTTATTGAAACCAAACTACTTCTAAATGGTAGATATAAGGAAATATGCACAGAATCTGCTCATCTTAATTCATATTTAAACTCTGTTTAAAATGACACTTCTGCTCCCTAATTTTTTTAATTAATTTTAAAATTCTAGTTAATGTATAAGTGGAAGAACTGCGAAGTAACCTTATGACAATTAGAATGTCATCATAAAGTTCAGGGTCCTGAGTTCAACCCCCCATACCGCAAAATAAATAAATAAATAAATGTCATTCTACTGATCAGTTACACTAATGAAAAATTAAAAGAAACCAAAATAAAAATTATTTAAAACATGTTTTAAATGTTTTAGTTTTAGCTAAAATTAATTTTTTTTTTTTGTCTTTCTGAGATAAGGTCTCCCTATGCAGTTCAGGCTGGCCTTGAGCTCACTTTCATAGCCCAGGTTGGTCTTGAACTCACACTGATCCTCCTGCCTCAGCCTCCCAAATGCTGAGATTACAGACATGGGCTGCCATGCCCAGCCAAAAATTAATATTTTTGAAGATCAACTCCTAGTACATTTACCTGAACTAAACTATCTCAATTTTAAGATCAACAAATAATAACATGTCAATAATCTATCTTATGCCCAAGAAACTTCTATATTAAGGCTATAAATTGCCAATATTCTGCACCTCAGTTTTGAGAAGTCCTTATTTTTATCTGTCACTTGTAGTGACATAATTCTTTTATTTTAGTAAATGTTTACAGTAAACTTGTTTGCAAGAAAATAAAATCTCTAGAATAATTAGAATTGAAACTTTGGCTGGTATCTATGCACATCCTCAGTATCTATAAATAAATCAGTTATTTCTCCCCAACCAACCACCACTGTTCCAGCCTCCCCCACCTCTGCCAACTCAAAATCAGTGTCTTCAGATGAGAACTCTTTACCATCAACAACCTCTATAAAATCAACACCTCTAAACATCACAGATTATTTAATAGCATTGCAGCCCATTCAGTTACTTAAGACAGAAGTCTGAGAGCCATTCCTTCTTCCTCCTTTCCTTCACCCTTGAATCAAATCTTCCTGCTATAGTGCTTTCCTTCTAACTGCTCCACTGTCTCTTCCTCTCACTGGCACAGTGTTAGATCACTCTATCATCTGTACCTAAAAAGTTATGACAGGGCCCTAACCAGTCCTTTTCCTGCATGACCACATGTGTCTCACCTCTCTCTCTCTCTCTCTCTCTCTCTCTCTCTCTCTCTCTCTCTTTCTCTCTCAAGCCTTATTTTGATCATATCAGCCTTCCATTAAAGTCCTTTCATGGTGCACTACAATCTAGAAGAGTGTTTTAAAGTGCACTCTTCTTCAGGGTAATTTTCCTACAGGGTTTTTTAAAAATGCAAAGTCCTTGCCTTTACAACCACCCTACCGAGTCATACTCTGAGGATAAAGGCCTGAGAGTCTCACTTTTACATTTATAGGTGAAATAAATGCACCTCCTCTAATGGCTACTGGAGCACCTGCCGTCTCACTCCCTGACTACTCCTTTCTTATTCATCAACATCCCATTAGCTTCATCCAGGGTATCTTCTCTGAGCCACAGGGCTGTTAGACACCTCCTTCTTGATCTCCAAACACCCGAAGCCTGGACAGAACTCTGTCTCAATCCCCTGCCGACTCTCTTGTGAGGTGGGCTCCCTTGGTGGGGTCTCGTTCATCTTTTCTGTTTGGGTGCCTAGAACAGAGCATTTTTGTGGGAGATAAGGAATATCCTCTTGTTTTTGTGAGATACACTCAAAGACCCTTGCTAGATTCTTGAAACCAAAATCTACGTGTACAGGTAATACCAAAATCTCTGCATACCATCCATGTGTTTTTCCTATGCACACATACCTATGATACAATTTAGTTTATAAATTAGGCATGGTAAGAGATTAATAAGTAATAGTAAAATAGAATAATTATGACAACAAATTATAATAAAATTTAAAATTTATGTTGGGTCAGGGATATAGATCAGCAGCACAAGCACCTGCCTACCAAGAGCAGAGTACCACAATAATAATATTAATAATGATATTATAATAATAATAACGCTGAT